>JABAYD010051992.1:0-15568 GCA_014822095.1 Diplotaxis tenuifolia
AAATTTTTTTAGCTTTTGTTGTCTTTCAAATCAATCATGAGATTCAGATCTCTCATCTCTCTCCTCTTCCTCCTCTTCTTCACTTCATCATCCTACGCTCGATTCGTCGCCCTACGTCCATCTTCAACTGAGCTCAGCATCTCCAATGGAGTCAACGTTGAAACTCTCGACGACTCCAGATCGATCATCAAAACAGTGGTCTCGGCCGAAGAGAACGAGGAAGCTTGTGAACAGACGTATGGGTTCATGCCGTGTACCAAGACGGCGCTTGGGAACGTGTTTCTGATCTTGGTTTATGGGTTTCTTATGTTCACGGCGGCGACGTATCTATCCGCCGGAAGTGAGCTTTTGCTTGAGATCTTGGGACCTGGAATCGTCGGTGGTTTGTTTCTTCCGATGCTCGGAGCGCTTCCTGATGCTATGCTTATTATGGGTAAGTGAAAGTTGGTTCTTTGTTGATTTTTTTTTGAGATATGAAAAAAAAAGTGAATCTTTGTTAGGTTCTGTGAATCGTATAGTGAGTGAGGAATGATGCTTTGATTCTTGTCTCTCTTTTCGAATTGGGTTAGTTTGGTTTTGCCAAAATCTCATCGAATTGAACCAAAAAAAAATTAATTGTATCTATCTAGTTCGGTTATAAAATTTGGTTTCAGTTATATTTCCGTTTAAAAATTGGTTTAGTTTGGTTAAATTTGGGTAATTTTGGTCAGTTCGGTTAATTCGGTTACTAATTTTGGTTAATTCTGTTAGTTCGGTTCGAAATTTAATTAACTTGTTTTTGGAAAACCAAACTACTGTAACCTGTTACCAAACTCAAAATCTGCTGAATTAAACTGTAACCATCCAAACCGAACTAACCAAAATTTTTGGTTTCGGTTTAGTTAAAAACCGCATGCCTAGTTTGAGACATTAAAACTAGTCAATCTTGTCTTTTCTTGTGTCAATCAATATAACTATTTTTTTTTTGGTGTAAAGATTTGATCTATGCTCTTTTTGTCTTGATGGGTCTCTTGAATACATGTGTTGGTGTTTGGTTTCAGTGTCTGGACTATCTGGAGACGCGGCAACTGCACAAACCCAAGTCTCTGTGGGAATGGGTTTGCTCGCTGGCTCCACCGTTATGCTTCTCACTGTAATCTGGGGAACTTGCACTGTTGTTGGCAAGTGTGACCTTCGTGATTCCATTGCTGTTAACAACCAAGACACCAAAGGCTTCCATCTTAAAGGTAACAAGAAAGTAACATAATGTCTCTTATGACATACAAAAGGTGAAAATGGTAATAACTTTTTTTGTTTTGTTTCTGTGTCTATAGATTCTGGTGTAACTGTTGATGTTTGGACTAGCTATGCTGCAAGAATAATGGCTATATCGGTTATTCCGTTCGTCATTGTCCAGCTTCCACAAATGTTGGACTCAACTTCTGGAAGACATTTGGCTCTGTTGGTTGCTCTAATCCTCTCTGTTACAATGTTGATCTCTTACTGTGTGTATCAGGTAAAGTAGCCACTCCACTAGAGTAATGTCTCTTTTATTTATTTGCTTTCTCCAAATCTTGTTTATGAGATTCTTCTTCTATATCTAATAGGTCTTCCAACCATGGATCCAAAGGAGACGTCTCGCTTTTGTGAAACACAAACATGTTATATCAGGAATCTTAAAGCACTTGAAACAACATGCTCTGGGAAGGCTTCTTGATGATGAAGGTCAGCCTGATGAACACGTCATTCGAAAGTAAGTAGAGCAATATTTTGCTAAGGACACTCACTAATTGGTGTTACCATGTGTACTTATAATAATCATTTTTTATTAGGTTGTTTGAGACGATTGATGCAAACAAGGACGGACACTTGTCAGCAGCTGAGCTTAAGGCGCTTATCATTGGGATCAGCTTTGAGGACATAGATTTTGACAAGGATGATGCTGTGGGGAAAGTTTTACAAGATTTTGACAAGACTCTTGATGAGCAAGTTGATCAAGAAGAGTTTGTCCGTGGGATTAAGCATTGGCTTATTCAAGCAATGGGAGCTGCTGGTCCTGATGCTGGTCCTAGATCAATGAAGTTCCTTGACCATTTCCATGTGCAAACAAAGAGAGAGCATGCTTTGTTGGGAGACAATGAGAATGGTGAGAATGATGAGGAGTCAGGGGAGGTTTCAGATCCTAAATGGATCACCATTAAAGCAGCTTTGTTGCTACTGTTGGGAGCAGCCATTGCAGCTGCGTTTGCTGATCCTTTGGTGGACACTGTTAACAACTTCTCAGCAGCTACAGGGATCCCATCTTTCTTCATCTCCTTCATCGCTTTGCCTTTAGCAACAAACTCAAGTGAAGCTGTCTCTGCTATCATCTTTGCCTCCAGGAAAAAGATCAGAACCGCCTCCTTGACTTTCTCTGAGGTATGTTTTTATTCAGTGAAATGAATCATGTTTCTGTCTTGTTATTCTTACTGAGACCATCTTTGTTTTTTTGTTTGACACAGCTATGTGGTGGTGTGACAATGAACAACATTCTGTGTCTCTCGGTGTTCTTAGCAATCGTCTACCTTAGAGGACTAACATGGAACTTCTCATCAGAAGTGTTGGTGATTCTCATAGTTTGTCTGGTGATGGGAGGTTTGGCTAGCTTCCGCACAACGTATCCGCTTTGGACATGTTTCATAGCATACTTGCTCTACCCCTTCTCTTTGGGTCTGGTCTATATTCTTGACTACTGGTTTGGCTGGTCATAGGTCAAAAGGGGTTTGTTCACATGAGTTAGCATTGTTCTCGTGTGTTTCCTTTCATGTGAATGTAAAAACTTGAAGTCAGAGTTATGAGAAGTGTCAGTGATGATGTGTTTGAAAAAACTCAATGTTAAAGTGAATAAATAGCGTTCTTGTTTATTTGGTATGTCTTCTTCTCTACTACTATTGGATGTTATGATTTTACTATTGCAAAAACAAAAGAATGTTGAGACCAATTCACTTGTAATCTCATTAAGAGGTTGAGATTTATTAATTTTCAAGAAAGATAGAGATGAAACAACTGATGATTTGCTGCTCTGATGTATATGATGAATCTGGAATTTATCTTAGTTGTCTCTCCTCCCAAATTCATGGATTGTTAATTTGTTTTAACAATTACTTTGAATATTATGGGTCATTTACTATTAACGCATAAATTTATTGTCAAGGTCTGGTTAGAGTGTTGGTCTTGTGAGCTGAAGGTTGCGGGTTTGGTCTCCGCTGGGACCAAATTCGGTTTACATATTTTTCCGAAAATTTAGTAGATTTTCAAACATCTTATTTCTTTTATTCATACAGTTCACATTAATGTATGATTTCAAAATGTTATTTGATAGCCTTTGAAGTAAAAGAGCCATCACCTAGTATCAATTTAATGCCATTAGCCAAAAATTGATTGCCTTTAAGTACACATCTCCATGCATGGTTGGGACTGCCATTTAGGTCCCGCTTCCAAACGACTTGGTCAGTGATAACATTTATTTTGATAAACCTTGACTAAAAAAAATATTCAGGATGTTGTAGCAGTCTCCAACTCTATTTAGCTACCAATGCTATATTGTAATCTCTTAAATATCTCAAACCAATTCCTCCTAACTGGTTGGGATTTTTGTGAGCTTCTTCCATATGCTATCAGGGAGTTCCAATTTTATCATAATTAGCAGATGAACATAATTTTCTTAGTTCAGCCATGATCTTCTGCTTGATGGCTTCAAAGGGATTTGAAAGCATGACATACAATAAGTGAGAAACAATATGAGTAGCTTTTATTAGAACTTCTTTACCTCCAGAGGATAACAGTTTATAGTACGAACTTTCCATTTTTGAGCTACCCTCTAAGTTAGAAAATAGGAAGCATTATTGAACCAAAATGCTTTATGTCCCCAGCTATTACCAATGTTTTAAAACCCGACCTGGACACCGAACCAGATGATTTTCCGGGTCACCGGGTCATTGGGTCGATCGCGGGTGAACCGCGGGTTAATAGATTAGTTAATTTTATTTTATAATAATATATTAGTTATGAAAATAAAAATATAGAAACTAAAGTTAAGTGTTTACTAAACGTTTTATAAACATAAAATAATAGTTTAGAAATGTATATATTTTACGTTTTGAGAAACATTTGGAAAATACTTAATTTTAGTTTTTGTATTTTTATTTTCATTTGAAATACAAAATATCAACAAATAGTTTATATTTTAATAAAACAATTTAATAACTTAAGAGTTACGACATCTAATAAAAATCATCAAAACTTAAAATTCATAAATTTTTAAAGTGAATAATAAAAGGAAGCTTCAAATCCAAAATAAACCAAAAATAAAACATCATTGCAATATATTATCGATAAAAAAATAGCTAACACCAAATCACATCAACTAATTTGTTTCTCTTTACTATCGTTTATTTCATTTTCCTCCGGTCATATAGAGAAATATTTATAAAAACCTAAAAATCCCAAATAATATAATGTAATTAGTATTATATATGGTAACAAAATAAAAAAGTTTAATCAAAAAATAATTAAAACAAAAAAATGTAAAAGTTATTTATTGGTTCAACCAGTGGTTCAATCGGTAACTGGACTTTGGGTTTTAGTGATTTTTTTACAGGTTTTATTGGGTTTTTGAAATATTGATTTTTTCATAAAACCTAAACCGTATTTATCTTGGGTTACTGAGTTTACTGGTTCAACCGCGGGTTCGGGTCGGGTTTCAAAACACTGGCTTTTACTCATGTTCCAAATACTCATCGTGTTTCATATCAAGTGTCACAATAGAAATTTTTTTATATTACAAAAAAGTGTCGGTTTTGTAATTTATTTTTCTATTGTTTAAAATATGGCTAGGTGTATGGGTAATTGTATTTTTTATATAGGAAATATGTAAAATTAATTGTTTCTTTAATACGTGTGCACAAAGTATAATCAATCAGAAGGAGTATAAAAGAACATTTTTTAAAGTTACTTTCATGATCTGATACTCCTGCATAGCTTCTCAGACTTTCCATGACTAACTTGCATTCATTTTCCTTAGTTTTGCATAAGAGAAGCGAATCATATGCAAAAAGCAAACTTACAATAGGTCATTTCTCTGAAACAACACAACGAAGCCAAGGATTTAAACGATCTACTAGGACTTTATAGATGAGCTTATATGCAATATTAGTTAACTGATTGGCCTGTAGTTGCTATAAAACATTGGATTTTCAATTTTTAAATTAGTAAGGTATGAGTGTGGTTAATTTGAAGGTCTTCTATCACATCCTGTTCAAAAACATCAAGGGCAAAATTTAAGCACACCTTCGCTTAGCATAGGCCAATGGTCTTCGTAGAAGCATGTATTCAAACCATATGGTCCTGGAATTTTATGTCTATTCCATCTGCTACATGGCTTTATATAGCTCTTCTCTGACTAGTTGTATAGTTAAGGATGCATGTGCTACAAGATGTTCAGATTACCACTGCAATGTGAAGCAAAAACATCACTAGAATTGCTCACATTGTCTCGTTGAAAATCTGTCCAGTGACCAGATTTTACCATTATCATCCATAATATATGTAGTTCGGCTACAGCTTATCTTTTGTTTTATATTTGCATGGGAAATACAAGGTCTTCATATCTCCACCATAGGGCGATTGTTCTGTGCTCTTAGTCCTAGTAATCACTCTTCTAACATGTATATTCTTTGGTTATAGTACTGTGCATAAACACTTGCCCCTTGTTCATTTTGTTTGGCTATTTAATTGTCTTTTCTATGTAATCATTTTTAAAAATAAAAATAAAAGAACAGTAGACTCGGTAAGAAGGTAACAAGGATGCAGATATAAAGAATTCAAGCACACATGTGATCTGATTATGACAAAAGTGTCATTGTTCCAAAAGGAAGAAGGAGACCTAAATGTTGACATGTTACAGTCTTATCTCTGTGTTTGGGAATGAACCCAAAAAGCCTCTTAAAACAACATAATTTTATTGATGCAACCCAATGAAGGGCGAGAACATAACCGGAAAATTGAAAAAAATAACCGAGTCAAACCGGTTTAACTCATTGGTTGGCGAACTTAACACCCTTCTCGATGGAAGACTTGAGTTCTGGCTTCAGTGCTTCCAAACCTTCCTTCTCAAAGTCTGAGAGTGGGCCCAAGTCAAGAACCTCCTCCACTCCGTTCTTCCCCAGTCTCACCTGAATCATCATCACATTCATCAACTGAATCATAAGACATTGTGTGTTTGATTGATGCTAAGCTTTGAGGGGTTTACCTTTGAGGCAAAGAAAGGAAGTTCAGTGATTGTGGATTGCACGTATGAGCATTCCACAACATCTGGAACACCGTTAAGCCCTTTCAAGCATGCATCAGCGAATAGTGCTCCAGCATAGCTGTGACAATGATCGGATTACACAAGTTAAGACTCAAAAGCAGATTCATGTTGAAAAACAATTTCGAGAAAAGTCTAGCAGAAAAACAATACTTACGCCATTGACAAAGTAGCTGAACCTTTTCCTGCTTTAGCCTCCACGACTTCAGTACCTCCATCTTGGGTACGCTTGGTGAGGGCAGTGAGTACGTCACCAGACAAGTTAGCTTGAGGAGTGGCCTATATACAAACAGTTGAACTTTGAGTCAACAGCTGTAAAACATTTTAACCACAGTTAGAATCAACTGGTTAGAATAGAGAGGTAACCTGAGAGAAGAGAGGGAGAATTGTAACCCCAGCATGACCACCAATCACAGGGACATTAACTTCTGCAGACACAACATATTTAAGAAGTCGGAAAACAGACTTATGACAACAAAAGGGAGAAAAGACAGCTAAAAACAAACAAAACCTGCAACAGGGACATTAGCCTTTCCAGCGTAGAAAGTCTTGGCCCTAACAACGTCAAGAGTGGTGACACCAAACAACTTCTTCTCATCGTACATACCAGCCTTCTTGAATATCTCAGCTGCAATAGGAACAGTAGAGTTCACTGGGTTGCTGATCATGTTAACAAGTGCCTGATTCAACACAAAAAGAGTCACCCCAAAGGTCAGTCGCTTAAAGGAAACATTTATACACCTACAAATCAACAACCATGCTCTTTGGTATAATTACTCTTAATATCTCACAGCAATAACAATCTAGGATATGACCGAAATGCAAAGAGGTGATGGAGGCTTACATGAGGGCAGTACTTGGCGATGGCAGAGCAGAGGTTCTTGACAATGCCAGCATTGATGTTGAAAAGATCATCACGAGTCATACCAGGCTTTCTTGGTACACCAGCAGGGATGATAACGAGGTCAGCTCCTTCAAGAGCTTTCGCCAAGTTATCATCTCCCATGTATCCAACTACCTACACAAATCTCACATCAATTATGTAAAATCAATTAACTGATCAAGAGGATCGTGGTTAGTGTGTATGTACTACCTCAGATCTGGTGTTGATGTGGCCGACATCAGCGGCGACTCCAGGGGTGTTTGCGATATCGTAGAGGGAGAGGCTGGAGACGAGGGGGTTGAGTTTCATGAGGAGAGCTAGAGGCTGCCCGATTCCACCGGCGGCGCCTAGGATGGCCACTTTGCGCTCGGGCACGGATGAGGAGGAGAAGCTGCGGCGGAGCGATTGCTTCGCCGATGAAGAGGATCGGACGAGCATGGATCTGAACATTTTGAGATGGAAGCTTAAGGGTTTACTCTCGAGAGGGATCTGGAGATGCTTTTTTTTTTTTTTTTTTATGTGGTGAAGCCTCACACTCGACTCTAGTTTATAAATACGGGATGTGCCTCTCTGCTTTAATGCCTCCACGTCTTTTTCTGTTCTGTTGGGTTCAATCTTTTTGTTTAATTCTTGTCAGAAGAATATTATTATTTGGTAACATTTCATTTCAGAGGATAGATATTTTAGTTTGAACCACATAATGATTTTCATCAGAATTACACATACGGTATTTAACTAATGTAAATCTCATATAACTGAATCATCATTTTATTTTTTTGTAAGATCTAAAATTTATAATAAAAAAATCAAAACAATTTTTTTGTAACTTTATTAAAAAAGTTTCAAGTAATTTAGAAACTCTAATTAACCCAAAAATTGGTTGATTAAACACTCTTAAAAGTGCCTGGCGATATTGTTAGAAAGTGAAATATGTTTAGTAACGTACAAGGATCCATACACATCTCACTATACATGTTACACGTTATATAAACGAAGCGATTACGCCATCGGTCTTTCCATATTTGCCGCAGCTCCTCGGTTGCACCGTCAAAACGCCAAATGAAAAAAAAAAAAAAGAGAAAGAAACGAAAAAAGGACAGTGAAACAAAAAACCCAAGTGGTGGTCACAGGTTAGAGCGGACTGTGGACAAATAAATCCAAACAATGACACTAAAGACTAGTCTCTTTGTGGACAAGAACCGAGAGATTTGATCATAAGCCTTTTGTCTTCACAGAATATTTTTAGAGGCAAACTTCCCGTTAAATGTGACCATAAAACAATTGAAATATTCGTCAAATATAACAAAATATCAGCTAAAACACTCCAAAAACAGCCATATATCAACACGAAAAAAAAGGACAAAAAATCTCAGAAATAAAACATTAAAACGATTCTGGAAAGTAACTCTTTTCATTTGGTAATAAGTAATAACATATCACGAGGAATCAATTTAGATTTTTCATCATTTGAAGAGTTTCTTTGTCAAACATTGGCAAGTACCACGTAATAACACACACTTCAAAATTGCACTCTCTAAGAACTTCTATCATGTCTGGTTTGCAAACAGGAAAGGTAGGATACAATTCTCAGAATATCAAGCTGCTAAAGCAACACTTTTGAGAATAACCTATGAATCAACCAGTCAGAAAAGTGATTCACAAAGAAAACCTTTGGGTCACTTTATTATCACAGAAAAGTAGAGCCTTGTTATAAATGTTCCAGAAGAGTAGCGAGAGAGTAATCAGGAAACTAGATAAAGAGAAATACACAAATATTATTGAAAGTTCACTAATATGACAAACAAAACCAATCTGCCAACTATGTCTATGAAAGTAAAATAAAAATACAGGAATGCATCCTAGTCTAATCATTCATAGAGAGTAACTAGGCATTCAGAGGCCAAGGCACATTCAATTCAAGTGCAGAGAGACATAAGTAAAAGCAGCAATACATTCATCAATCCAGAGATTCTAAAGACGCTGCAATCACGCAATCACCACTAAGCACATAAAAGCATCTTCGCCCTGTCACAAACCTGAATCAAACATCCATTCACAACTCAATTTCGTCATTAGCATTAACAAACAACTCCCCAAGCAAAGTGTGGAGAAAATAGACACTGTGATGTAACTAAACGTAATTTCAATACAGTAGATATAAATATGATGATAACAGTTGCAGACATACAAAGAACTAGGAAAGTAAAAACAGATGAAGAGTAAAGAATTGTAATTAATATATGCATTTTGCACATGAATCTATATTAACCATACCCACTTACTCAGGAATCGCATCCAGCAGAATATATCACTGAGTACGAGCAAATAGCCCCACGTAGACAAACGCAAAGAAAAAAAAACATAGAATTTCTAGCAAACAAACAAAGCACATGCGGAAACCACTGAAGACCACGTCAAAATGCAAGGACCATGCTCATGCACTAACTAACACTAGCAAGATCAATCAAAAGGAATAACTGAGTTTAAGGAAGAACCATCTCACCATTCAGTAATGGGGTGGACCGTTGGGGTACATTCCTCCATGAGGAACCCTCGGAGCTGTTGAGGAACCAACAGGCTGATGCTGTCCAGGATATGCTGAAGCTGAAGAATGGCCATAGTGCCCACTCTCATGATAACCACTACCAGACATCGAACTTGGTGGCATTCTATACGGACCACTTCCAGTACCAGGCCCACCTGCACCCGCACCAGGACCATAACCCCCATAACCTGGACCACTGTATCCTGCGTAATGACCAGCATACCCACCCATAGATGATGGTGTGGAGTTCATATGATGCGGTGGTGGTGGTCCTGAGTACACATTGTAACCACCCAACCCACCAGGTGCACTATAAGGTCCAGGAGGAGGAGCCACACCCATTCCATTTCCATTACCATGACTATGGCCGTTTCCAGGCCCAGCAACAACATCTTTGACAGGTGGCTTCCCCTTCTTACCATCAATAGCCAACTTACACTGCAGATGCTTCCCATCAATCACCTTCGTAGGATCAGCAAGTGCAGCTTGAGCACCTTCAGGAGTCTTATACACAAACAAAGCAAACCCTCTAGACTTACCAGTAACCTTATCAAACCCCAAAGGACCTTCTTCAATCTCCCCATAAGCCAAAAACAGATTCAACAACCTATCCGCAGGCATATCAACAGGCACATTCGCTACATAAATCTTCCTCATGGACACATCCGAACCATGAGCCGCCACAGCCGTACCTTGGTTCCCAGCAGCAGCGAGCTGCGTCACCGTCACGCGCCCATCAATCTTCTTAGACGGATCCTTCAAAGCAAGAAGCGCCCCGTCAACATGCTTAAACGTCACGAACCCGTACCCTTTCGACTTCGCGGTAACCTTATCGAGAATCACAATCGCTTCCTCGAGATCTCCGTAAGTGGAGAAAAGCGATCGGAGACCTTCCGAGGTCGTCTCCGCCGCGAGGCCGCGGATGAAGAGCTTCCTCTGCGTGATGTCGGAGTCCGCGGTGGATCTGACGAGTTCGAGGACGTCGGGGTGTCGAGAGACGGCGTTTTGTAGGATATCGAGGAGCTGATCGGTGGAGAAGCGTTCGATGAGCTTTCTAGCGTCGTGTGGGGTTAATCGAGTAGTGAAGGAGGTGATGTGTCCGTCGTTGAGGATTCCGTTGCCGTTCTCGTCGAGCCTTCGCTTCTTCAACATGTCCATGATTGAAGATTGGGTGTGTAGAAGATAAGTTTCGTCACAAAATCCTTAACCCTAATCGAGACGGAGACAGCGATAAACGAGACAAAAGAAAATTCGATCGAAGAATAAAAAAAAAAAGTCGGCGAGTGAAATAAGGGTGATTGTTAGAGAAGGTTGGTTATTTATAACACCTAGTCTAATAAATTTCCAATTTAGGGCATGAATTATATAAATTGAGGCCCATTTAAGTGCTTTCATTTATGGCCCATTATCGCTCCTTTAACCACCTTATCTGTTTCTCCCGCCGTCTCTGCACCCACTTCTTCATCAATGAGGTCTCGCCGGAGAAGTTTATGACTAAGCGGAGAATTTTCGTAGTAAATGTTTTCACTTTCTTCCTCACCTCATCTCCGTGCCGGAGTGTTGTTACATGTGTTAGTGTTAAATTTCTAAGTAAATTTTTTTTTTTTTTGTGCAGAGGGCTATCGATGGAGATGAAGTACCCAGTTCAATCAATGCGATGCGTTTGTTGTTTCCCGACTGCAGTTTACTGGAATCTCAAAGAACCCATCATCTTTAGAACATCAAATTCTATCAGACAATTGGAGTTGAAATCTGCTGCTACGGTACGGTCATTGTACAATGTGTTTGAGAATCACAACAAAGAAGACAAGCCACGTCTTGTTAAGGCTATGGGGAAAGATAGTGAAGCTGATAGGAAGATGAAGGAGGAGGAAAGGAGAAGGAAGATTGGATTAGCTAATAAAGGGAAGGTACCGTGGAACAAAGGAAAGAAACACAGTGAAGGTTAGAGAGGAAGTCTTTAATCTTTTTTTTTTTTTATTTGCTTTCTTTCTTTGAGGGCTTTGTGAAGTGAGTTTGATCAACCTTTTCAACAGATACTCGAAGACGAATCAAGGAGAGAACTATTGAAGCTTTGAGAAATCCCAAGGTGATGTCAAGTAAGATTCAGTCAAATCTGTTTTTGTTTTTCACGTTAACACCCATATGGAAAAGTTGAACACGTTTACCATCGTTTTCAGGTTCGGGATAAGATGTCTGAGCATCAACAACCACACAGGTAGTAGCCTTGTTTGAGTGTAGATACACCACAATTAGTAATGGTGAGATTATTTCTTGCAGTGATGAAACCAAGGAGAAGATAAGAGCTTCAGTGAAACTAGTTTGGGCTGAAAGGTTGAGATCTAAGCGATTAAAGGAGAAGTTCACTTCATTGTGGTCAGAAAACATTGCAGAGGCTGCAAGGAAAGGAGGAAGTGGTGAGGTGGAACTTGATTGGGACAGCTACGAAAAGTCAAAACAAGAGATTTCATCTGAGCACCAGCTTCGATTGGCTACAGAAACGGCAAGAACAAAGGAACAAACCAAGGTGAGAGCAGAACAAGCCAAGACAGAGAAGAGGAGGAGAGTTGTAGAAATGAAGAAACAACGCCAAGATAGAGGCCAAAGAGAAGGAAAGACTAGAAAAGCAAAGGAGAATGCAACCGTTAGCTCAGGTTCTAAACTGAAGAAGAGACTCACAAAGGTAAAAGAAAAAAAAAACTATTCTTTTCAAAACAAGAAACTAACTTCATGATGATTATTTGGTTTTGTATAAATGGTCTTGTCAGATTCACAAGAAGAAAACAAGTCTTGGTAAAATCGCTATCGTAAAGGATAGGGTGGTGTCAGTTGCAGCCAAGCTGGAGAAACTGGACTTGGAACTGATACGGAAAGAGAGAACAAGAAGAGAAATCTCTCTTGCTGATCAGATCCAGGCTGCCAAAAGCCTGCGAGGAAATGGTGTTTTATCAGGATCTGGTCTTTTTGCCATGAAATCAGAGTAGACTTTGATCAACTCTTTTCAACTCAATAGTTTATAGAGCTGTCCCATTCTTTTTCCATTCAACTGAAGCAAGACGTAAAATGATCTGATTATACAAACCTATTAGTAGAACGAGTGCTACTTAATTCCTGTAGAAGTCAATAAACTAACTCTCAGTCTCACTCAAACTAGAATGACAACTAACAGAACACTGACTACAATAGTATCGTCCCGTATTTGATGAAAATCTCCTATACATGAAAACACAAGACGGTTGAACTACTTATACTGTTACCTCCAGATAGGATCCCATTTTTATTGGGAGTCCATGTATTATCTCAGCCTTTTCAAGTATACATTGAAATGCTCAACGATCACATAGTATCGAGGAGACGTGTTCTTAAACGAACAAGACCTCAAGGAGTCTAAAAAATTGGCCAACCTTGGTAACATGCTAAGTTTTATCGTGCGGTAAAGAGTCTTTTCTTGTGTGAAGATGTTACAGAACAAGAACCTAGGTTAATAACAACATTTCTGCGTGTATAATTTGCTACCTATATTCTAAATTCGTAATCAAAGAAGAAATCGAGGAAATAAACTTCCGATAAAAATAGTGTAAGAAGACATTATTAAGTATCACACTGGCACAAAGCACACTACAATAAAGGTCCACTCATCGATCTTGATACTAAAGCATTTTTTCTTACTGAACTCACTCTTACTTCGCTGATTTTACACAAGAGTTGCCTTTGCGAGCTGAAGTCCTTTCTCACGACCATAAAACTTCTCCACGATTGCGAGTGCAAATTCCAACGAGGTTCCAGGTCCCCTGCTCGTTATGAGATTACCGTCCACCAATACTCTATGCTCGATGTGACTCTGGTCCGACAATTTGTTGCACATTGCTGGAAAAGCTGTCGCCTTCTTACCCTATACAAAACATTCATTAAAAGATGTTACGAAAGTGAAATCAGTAGAAAGGTGTACAAGTATTCCACCGTATAATGATCCTATCTAAGCATTTGAGTCTCTACTATTAAGCTAACAATCTATATTTCGTTTCGCTTTGTTTGTACCTTGAGTAAACCATTTGGCTCGAGGACAAGGGCAGGAGATGCACAAATTGCTCCATATGGTTTGTTTGATTCCGCTTGCTTCTTTAACATATTCACTAGCTTCTCCGAACTTGCAAATGCTTCAGCACCACCGAGACCACCCTGTGATTTATTTCGTTAGTTTTCAACTTTCTTGTCATTGTATATTCTTTTGTCGTTTAAAGAAGCTAGCGCACTCACAGGCAACACAATCAGATCGTATGAATTCTTTTCAGCCTCATCGAGAAGCACATCCGCAACTATCTTGACTTTACGAGATGCTACCACTTCCAAACTGTTACCAAGCGCTGCAACGACAACATTTGCTTTTGCCCGTCTTAGTACATCAATGATAGCAACAGCTTCCATTTCCTCAAAGCCATCCGCAATGGGTACAAGAATCTTAAATGGAAAACCATTGACTCAGTGTACAGAAGAATGTTAAATCAGACAGAGGCATAAGCTCATCGCAGTTTTGCCTATCAACTTTTTTTCGTTTAGATACTCATTATCTAACAACCTGAAGTAGCTTTCTCTACCAAATTATCTCACACTACAAATCGAACTAACCATCAAATTAGGCACTTTTTTTAAAGGTTAACCAAATGGATAGGAGGTCACAGTAAGTTACCTGTGGGGTACTGTCATATGACCAGTTTATTTGGTTAAGCTCGGTAATAGTGTACTCATCACCAGGGTTGGGACGCATAACCTTATTTCAAAAGGGTAAGAAGAGAGTGTAAGAGGATACCATGGAACAACGACTATGCTACAAAAAAAGAATAGCTTTTATTTCTTTGTGGAAATATGAATTTTCTGCTGTATACTATAGCTTTCAAATGCATGTGATCTCTCAAAAACAGTCAACAAGCAGTGGACAGGGGAACGAATGCTGGAAACTTTAGCCTTTCACATACCTCATATTTTTACAAATCACAGCGATAATAAGGTAATACCAGTTATATCAGTTGCAACTCTAGCATTAGTAGGATATCTTTACAGAGCATCAAATCATAACAGCTACATAAACTACCATAGGACTATCTTCGCAACTAAAAAAAGGTATCTAAGATCTGTCAGCTCCCAATATGTGGTTTTGAACTTGAAGTGAGGTTTGATAGAAGCATTAGGGACAAGAGACATACCAAAGGTGCAGAGACTTCAGCAGCTTTCTCTTTCCCAAACAGTTGCTCCACAAGTGTGACAGAGAACTCCATAGTGGTTCCAGGCCCTCTACTGGTCACTATCCTCCCATCTATTTCTACTCTTGACTCAACAGCTGTTGCACAGGTTGCTCCTAGCTTCTCCATAAAAACTGGGTAACATGTTGCCTACAAGGAACACACATCTGATTTACACACCAAATACAAAACTTCAAACAAACAAAGAAAAGATCTTGAACACTAATCACAGCATACATACTGTTTTACCCTCTAGTAAACCCCAAGTACCAAGCGCCAACGCAGGAGCACAACAGATAGCAGCGTTAAGCCGTCCATCAGAGTCTTGTTTCTTGACCATATTCTCCAAAGGTTTACAGTTCTTTAGAGTCTCTCCTCCAGGTAGTCCTCCCTTCCCCAAACAATATCAAAACGAAGGAAATTAGCTATCAAATTCTCAAAGTATATCAGAAACAAAATCTGGAAGCTATCATCTAGCACTATAAGGGAGACAATAACTATCAACCACAATGTACGGCAAAGATAAACCAGCGATTCGTTTCAATCGGGACTGAAAGAGAGATGAGAGACGTACAGGG
>JABAYD010051999.1:0-23046 GCA_014822095.1 Diplotaxis tenuifolia
TTTTTTTTTCATTCCGCGATTTTTTGTGATTGGTAAAAACACTTGCGGAATCGCGAAAAAACGCCACTACGCCATTCCGCAAGGTTACCAATCACTGCCCCTATTTTTCCCACACCATATCATATTTCCTCTGTTCTCTCTTATGAGCAGTTGAGTTCTTCTTATCGTCCTTATGTTTTGGCTTATTCCTTGGAACGAGAACCTAAAACCTTTAAACAAGCCATGACCTCTGATGTCTGGGTCCAGTCTGTGAATGTGAAACTTGAAGCTTTTGAGCAAAATAGAACTTGTGATATTGTTTCTTTGCCAGATGGGAAGAATGTGGTGGGATGTCGTTGGATTTTCACTCTGAAGTATCATTCGGATGGAATTGTGGAGCGTCCTAAATCTTGTTTGGTTGCTCAAGGTTTTACACAACAAGAGGGTGTGGATTACCTGGAAACCTTTTCTCCAGTTGCTAAATTGACTGTGTAAAGTTGTTATTAAGTCTTGCATCTGTAAAGGGATCGAGTCTTACTCAAATGAACGTGTCTAACGTTTTTCTTCATGGTGATATTGATGAGGATATTTATATGAGTCTTCCTCAAGGCTATACGCCTGCTCCTGGAGTCATTTTTCCTCCAAATCTAGTGTGTCGGCTTTGCAAGAGTTTATACGGTTTGAAGCAAGCTTCTCGCTAGTGGTATAAGAGATTTTCCTCGGTCTTACTTGGTGATAACTTTCTTCAGTCTCCAGCCGATAACACTTTGTTTTTGAAGCACCCTTCTGACACTTTTGTTGCAACATTAGTATATGTTGATGATATACTAATTTTTGGTAATAATGATGCTGTTGTGGATGCTCTGAAGACCTTGTTAAGCTCGGAGTTTAAGATCAAAGATCTAGGTCCAGCAAGGTTCTTTCTTGGATTGGAGATTGCTCACTCTGCCTCTGGTATTTTTGTTTGTCAACGCAAGTATACTCTGAATTTACTTGAGGATTATGGTCTGCTGGGATGTAAACCAAGTTCAATCCCTATGGATCCTAATTTTCGTTTGACTAAAGATCTTGGCAAGACATTACCTACTCCTTCTCAGTATAGAGAGCTTATTGGTCGGTTGTTATACTTATGTATAACACGTCCTGATATCAATTTTGATGTACATCAACTTAGTCAGTATCTCTCTGCTCCTATGAATATTCACTATCAGGCTGCTCTTAAGGTCCTTCGTTATCTCAAGACGAATCCAAGACAAGAATTGATGTATGCTTCTGATATTGATCTTTGCTTAAATGCATTTGCTGACGCTGATTGGCCAGCTTGCAAAGATTCTAGGATATCTGTCACAGGGTTTTGTGTGTATCTTGGTACTTCATTGATTTCTTGGAAGTCTAAGAAGCAGGCCGTTGTTAGTAGAAGCAGCACGGAAGCTGAGTATCGCAGTCTTGCTTTGGCTACTTGTGAGCTTATATGGCTTCAGAAACTTCTCAAAGATCTGCACATCAACTTGACTTCAACACCAAAGCTTTTCTGTGATAACAAGTCGGATGTTCATCTTGCTACGAATCCGGTTTTTCACGAGAGGACTAAACATGTTGAGATTGACTGCCACACTATACGTGAGCAGATCAAAGCTGGTTGTCTTCTTGCTCTTCACGTTTCTTCTGGAAATCAACTTGCAGATATATTGACTAAACCGCTTCATCCGGGTCCTTTCCTCTCCATGTTGCAGCGACTATCTTTGTCAAGGCTTTTCCTTCGGGTTCTGCAGTCAAAGGCTTGAGGAGGGTGTATTAGGATGGTTTAATTTAATTGGTTTAGTTAATTAGACTATGGTTAAGTCTCCTTTTGCTTAACCGATTACATATATATATACATATATATTATTTTGTACAGAAGAAACAGATTAAATCGAATAACAAACTTTCTGTTTTCATCTTCAACGTCTCTTCTCTCTCATTTCTCCTCCATGAATCTGAGTTAATCTCGAGCTCTAGACTTGATAAGCTTGAATGAGCTGAGAAGAGCCTGATTCACAGAAAATTTTTGGGTATCCTAGATCGTAGCACTTGGTCACTGCTTCTCGTAAAGCCAGCCCTTCTACCATGAGCAGAGACCCGACCCATTGCGCTGGCCTTGAGAATGTGCGCTTCCTGATATGGTCTTCGATTATCCATCCAAGCCTTGCAACTTGCTTATCTTTGTTCCACGCCGCATCTGATCTGACCGTTGTGCAGTCTGTTGGTGTTGGTATTGGAGATTTTGGGCACCCCTTTGTATGGTGGTGCTTCACTTGATTCGTTGTCCATTCCTTTGTTGCTCTAATCGCCATTGTTAAAGTGTCTGTTGGGAGGATGCTCTGTTTTCAAACGCCAGTCTGTTGTGAGCCGTCCAGATTTGCCACAAGATCCACGGGGCTAAGCAGCCATCACTCAAACCTGTGGGAGAGAGACATTTACGAGCACATAAGCTGATCCAGTTGCTAACTAAAGCTATGATTCCACTGTTCTCAATGCTTGGCATGACTGGAGCCGCTTGCTATATTTTCTTAACAAAAGGACATTCAAAAAACAGATGAGTGATAGATTCAGTTGCATTGTATCTTTTACACTTGTCATTAGTAACAATATGTCTTCGGACCAGTTGTTCACCAACCGGTAAAGCTGAATGGAAAACCTTCCATATAAATAGCTTAACCTTTGGCGAGACTTGTAAGTTCCAAACACTTTTTCTCCAATTTATCTTTTCTTGGTGTGGTTGGAGTGCAGTATAGTTTGGGTTGAAATTCATGGCTATTGCATACCCCGTTTTGATCGTATACTCTCCTTAAATTCATGGATGCCTGTTCTAAAAGAAAAGTTTTAAAACAGACATCACAACTGCATCTGTAGCACATAAAACAGAAAGCTATTGATTTACAAGTAAAAAACAGGGAAAAAACAAACATTTTCATAATACAATAGATGTATAAGAACACAAAAAAATATGACTATCTCACTTGAACATGATCTGTTCTATAGGCTGGTATCTCTAATATCTTTAGCTTGAACAAACAAACAAAAAAAGAACACAAAAATTGTGAATCTATTTTTCACTCTTTTTCATATTTATTTATGGAGCAGTGTCATTTAAAAAACAATTAACTAGCAAAAATATTTTAAAAAAATTAATGCCAAAATTAAAAGAATAATATTAAATTCTTTAATATGATATTTTGATAAGTTTGTAATAAATTAAAGTTGATTTGGAATTTACTTCTTTGGCTCTATTTATATTTACATTTAAGGGTATAGTTTTGTTTTTATTTCTCCTTTTAACTTTTACGTTTCATTATGGTTTTTACCAAAATATGTATCTTGACAAATTTTAAAATCTAATTGGTAACCTGAGAAGTTTAAAAAAAAAAAAAAAAGCAGACTAGTATTAATTAGAGTTGTCCTATTATTAGTTTCTCAATTTGAATAATAATATTACGATATTTATCTGTGGCGGAGATTGGAATGTTGAGTTGTCGATTTACAGTCTTTAAGCGTGAGAGCTTCACAGAAACACCATCAGATTCCTTAATTTGCTAAAATATCCATTGAGCCTAAAAAGAAGATCACCGCTTCTTGGGTTTTCATCTCTCCTCCAAATTACTTCAATCTCGTAGCTAAATTATTTGTGATAAAATCCGAAAACCTCCACAAATCTTGAATTAAAGGTATCTTCCCTTTCCTTTCCCTTCGTAAAGTTTTCTGGTATTTCAAGATTCTGTTCTGTTTCTTGTTTCAATTTTTTTTTTTTTAATTTTTCAATTTGATTAAATTAGTTTGTGCTTTTACTATTCTGAAAAAGGCCAGGGTATGCAGATTATGACTTTACTTTCACAAATCTGAACATTGATTTTGCTTAAAAACTTGATGTATCTTGTTTTTAAGAACAAATCTTTAGTTGAGATTTGATAAGAGATTGTTTTGGTACACGCAGGAATGAAATGAGTATGAGATCGTTGCGTAAACCGCCACCTAAACGTATTCTATTCCCAACTCTTCTCATCCTCTTCCCAACATGTCTCTTCTGCATCTTCACCAACTTCCAAACCTTATCATACCTCTTCCGCCCTCTCTGGGACAAACCACCACCACCTTTCCGACGAATCCCACATTACTACGCCGAGAACGTCTCCATGCCCCATCTCTGCCAGCTCCACGGCTGGACTCCCCGCACAGAGCCAAGACGCGTCTTCGACGCCATCATCTTCAGCAACGAGCTCGACCTTCTCGAGCTCCGTTGGCAGGAGCTTGGCCCTTACGTCTCAAAATTCGTAATTCTTGAATCCAATACCACCTTCACAGGCATCCCGAAACCGCTCTTTTTCGACTCCAACAGAGAGCGATTCGCGTTCGCGGAGGAGAAGATAGTCCACGGGGTGTTCCCCGGGCAGAAGCGTCAGTTCCAACGACGAGAAGACCCTTTCTTACTCGAAGGGCGTCAGCGCGTCGCCATGAACTGGCTCCTCAGAGAAGCCAATGTCTCCGATGGAGACGCGGTGATCATGTCAGACGCGGACGAGATCCCGAGCCCGCACACGGTGAAGTTTCTCCAGTGGTGCGACGGGATACCGAATGTGATGCATCTGGAGATGAGGGAGTACATGTACTCATTCGAGTTCCCCGTCGATTACAGTAGCTGGAGAGCGTCTGTGCATATATACAGCAGGAAATGGACTCATTACCGTCACTCCCGGCAGACGGATTTGATCTTATCCGACGCCGGGTGGCATTGTAGCTTCTGTTTTAGGCGTCTTAATGAGTTTGTTTTCAAGATGAAAGGGTATAGCCATGCAGATAGGGTGAAGCGTAATGAGTTTCTTGATTACGAGAGGATACAGAAACGTATATGTAAAGGGTATGATCTCTTTGACATGCTTCCTGAAGAATACAGCTTCAAGGATTTGATTAGCAAAATCGGACCTATCCGGCCTTCTGCGTCTGCTGTACATTTGCCTTCGTTTTTGATTCAGAATGCTGAGCGGTTTCGGTTTCTTTTGCCTGGAGGATGTCTCAGAGAGCCTTAGCTAAAGTGAGGATCTTAGTACAAATATAGAGAAGAATTCTTTTTTTTTTTGTAAACAGTTATTTTGGTGTCAAACCAACTTAATCCCAAAAACAAAAATAAAAATAGATCGTTACTGCATCATGTTAATGTGTTTTCATTCTTGTACCAAGTTATTTCGCCCTAGCGACAAGCAAACTGAATTTAACGCAATCACCTTATAACCAGAGATATCTATGGTGTTGCTCACGACATCGGACATCTCTATTCTCTTCGCCTCTATTTCTTTTCAGTCACGTTCTTAGAGCTGAAAACGGTAGGCTGATTCTCTATCAAAGGCCACACTTAGGACTGTTAATTTTGAGTTATTGTAATGGGCCGCAATGGGCTCTCTTTTCTACTGAATTACCGTTGACAAAAAGAAAATAGAAGAGGTAAGCCGCAGAGCATAGGAGCATCCGCAATGAAAGTCACTAACTGGAAAGTTTTAAAAAAAAATAATTAAATAATTAATAAATTCTATTAAAAGTTAAGGATTTTATTCAAAAAAATCCCTAAATAAGAATTATTTGTTAGTGAATTTTTGCACTATTTGCAGATCTCCATAACACATGGCATCCCGCGATTCGTTAGTATTTTTTTTAATTAGAAAAAATAATTAAAAAAAAATACTTTTCTTAAAGGTTCCAACGGACACACCATTAGAG
This sequence comes from Diplotaxis tenuifolia, assembly GCA_014822095.1. NCBI lineage: Eukaryota > Viridiplantae > Streptophyta > Magnoliopsida > Brassicales > Brassicaceae > Diplotaxis > Diplotaxis tenuifolia. Next base: position 5,725 of record JABAYD010051999.1, read on the forward strand.
ATGCTCTAAAAAACTCAAAATACGATGAAACAATGAAGGCTAAGGGGTGAACTCGCCATTGTTAAAAAGGCAACAGACTCATTATAACTTGGAAACTTATTCAAAGTAAATTGGTTCATGGTGTAAGAAAGGTTTGTGTGTTTGCTTTATTGTTCACTAGGGCCGGTCTGGGCTACGCCCCGATTTTTGTATGAATTCTAATTTTAATTATACATTAGTACGTTCATTTTAATATATAAATATTATAATTTATTATAAGAATATAAGTAGCTATACATCTATAAAATAATTTTAAACTATTCATAATTGTTATCTTATGAAAAAAAAAATTAGCATTGAATGTTTTATTGGAAATCTTATTATAAAGTGATGAGTAGAATGAAAAAAATTAATTAAATTTTAGTTATGGTGTTTTTTTTTTGCCAGCAATTAAGGTGTTTAACTGGTCAAATTGTAGATATGTTTGTTTTATAATATAAAGTGATAAGTAGAAAGAAAAAAAATTAGATTTTAGTTATGGTGTTTAATTGACCAAATTTTAGATATGCTTGGTTTATAATTTTCCTTTCAAATTAGTTTCCCACTAATTTAATGTACCCTCTCCTTAAATCTATAACTTAATATTTTTATGCTTTTTTTCTTAAACCAGCTGTCTAAACAATTAGTGCAATGGTGTTTCAGGTCATATATATTCTTGGTGGTGTTATGAGGATCATCTTGTGGGAGACACACCAGACTGTAGTTTATTGTGGAAGGTTTTTGATGTACAATGGAAACTCAATTCTTTCCGCTCTTTTTAACAAACCATGTATAGATTTTACCACACAAATTTACATTTAGACAGTTCTTCCACATCATATAATAAATTAAAAAAAATATCCAATTCATTATCTAAAAGATTCTGGATAAAAGTTTACAATTCCTTCGGATCCAAAACAAAATCATTAATATTAGTATCATTTCACGCGTCACTCGATAATATCAATTCCAAAAGATTCAACATTTTTTTATGAAACATATTAGTTAAAAATAACGACAATGTCTTGTTTAAGTGTTTTTTTGTTGTTGAGAATTTGTCTTAAAATTATAATGCCTTGCTGAAGTTGTTAAATAAAACAGGGGTTGAGTGACAAATTGAATAGCATCCAAAAGACAGAGAAACCCAGCTTTCCCATCTAAGTTTTGTGGTGCTTGTAATATTATGGTTTATTAGGATGGATCTCATTACTTTCTTCAGTGTACATAAGCAGTTTTTGACATATTTGCATGTATTTTGGGACTGTGTCACAGTTTTAAAGTTTACTTACATTTACAGCCGATGAATAAGCCACTGGTTGATAATGTGGAGAGGCTCTTACGTACAATAATACTAAGTTAAAAACACACATAAATTTGAGGAAACATACCAAGAAGATAAGAATATGAAACGTTCTTGTATCTAAGAACAGAGTGATTGCAGTTTATTAAATCTTAAAAATCAGACTACTCACAGGAGCTTTAATTGCGAGGCATTGTTCTTATTCCAAACAAATCACTATTTGAAAGATAAAACTAAGTGTTTATCAACTGTCTTTACTTCTTCACAAAGGTAACACATTTCACAATACTCCCTTCAAGCTCTTTCTTTGCCTTCTCCGGTCCAATCGTGACCAATAGGAGCCAAAGTGAAGTAAACATAAGATTTTAAATAATACCTCTCGAATTTATTCAATGGTTCGAGACCTTACACAAAGAAAGATTATATTTTGACCCAAAAAAAAAGAAAGATTAAAAATGATATTTTACAGAAGGACAGTACATGAGATGACAGAAATACACTCTCGACAATATTTGCATCGCCTCATGGACCTTTGAGACAAGCATCTGCAAATTTCACTATTGCGCAAGCCTGTATTATAGATTCAATGTGATGAGATATAAGATTACAAATGTAACATCTGAAACTACACATGTTTCAATAAGGATCTAACATGGATAGTATCGCAGAATCTGCAGCAGCTTTCGCCTGGAAAGTGATTAAAAAACAGTCAATTCAAAGATAATAGCGAAGGAAGATGAGAGAAGGGCTTATAGGTACCTCGAGAACTTCGGTGCCACCATGTTGGATACGGTATGTGAGATAAATCAATCTCTTTTTGAGTGAAAGAGCAATGAGGTTTCCCCTGAAACATACATTGTGATGAGAACATACACATACATAAGAGTTTTTTAACAATCAAAGAAGATGATGAATCATGTTAAACCTGAAAAAGCAGAGGCAAGATTGTAACTCCTGCATGTCATCCAACAACTTATGAGTACAACAACTACATGTTCAAGAAGAGCAATACTCACATATATTTATACTCGTTTCCACACCACTTTTCAGATCTAAGCAAAGCACTGAAGATGAATCATGGAGAGGTGAATCAATGGGATTAATCATGAAACCATTAACCATATCGCAAGAAGAATCGCAAAAGTCACCGCCTTGCCGTGCGCTAATATCTGTTTAGTTGTTAATCTTCAATAGCTTTGATAGTGTTGTCTTATAGTCGTAGATGAAACCGTTGTTGTTATCGGATCCGAGACCACCGCGTTTGGCACAACGGGTTCTGACGCAGAGATCTCCGGAATCAGAGCGGAGAAAGACCATTGAGTCATCGATGATTAGTTTCTTCTGGTTGACGAAATTTCTCCAGCCGGATCTCAAGATATGACGGTGAAGCATTCGCTGTAGATTTGTCGGAACTTCCAGATCTTGTTGTGGATCTCTTCTTGATCTCGCTGAGAAGAAACGCAAAAGACGCCGTCGCAGGAAGAGAGATTGTTAAACCTATCGGGCCAAATATGAATTGAAGCCCACGAACGAAAAATAAAATGACCCAAAACGAAAAAATCAGTTTTACTGTACACGTGGACTTTCTTAGGTAGCAGATGACGTGGAGGGTTCCAGGAGTGAACAAACCAACTTTATATAATAGATAGATATATCTATTATGATCATTCTTTGAAGACTTGATTTTTTTACCGATTTTAAGTTTCTCGATATACTTTTCCCCATTATCGATATTCTATTAACCATGACTCACACAAATGAAAATAAAATATTTTAAATCTGAAAATTTATTGTTCACATAATTATCACATATGCTAGAGATAATTTAAAATGGTCATCCTACAAACATTGTAATATTCTAGAGATGTAATGTAGGGTGAGAATCGATTAATGACGACCACCATGATCAAGATTATCTAATTCCCAAAGATGAGAGTTGTCAACTTCTTGAATTAAAAACATGAGATGTAGAGATGTAGGGGGGAGATCCTCAAGATTAAATATTTAAAATCTGAAAATTTATCGTTGACATAATCCACATGGTCATAAGATGAGTGTCTCTCCTAAGCCTGATCTCACAAAAAGATAGCGACTGAAGATGATAAAGATCTCCTCGGAAGACCAGTTCAGTTCACATATAGTGTCTTCCTCAAGAACGTAAAGCTCCAGTGGTTCCTCCTCAACATGTGATGTAGTATCATTGATCAAGCTGTCAGATTGCTGAGACACAGTCCTGAAAACCATGTGCCATGGGGAAAAATCATCAATGCTGAAGATGAAGACAATGAGTGAAGATTAGTATTTTGTCTAAATGTTTATTCACTTATGCGGAGATATGAACTTATGATCGTGTCGGATGTCTTCTCAATTTTTCTTTTTGATTTCAAGACGCTTCTTTGTTGTTTCAAAACCTTAAATCACTTTATATAATGTGTTCCTGTTTTTTAAGAAACTTTTGTGGTTGCATTTGTGGTATGTGTTGTGACTGCAGGTACCAAGGATGAGATGAGATGTATTATTTGAACCGAATTTGTCAGAATCTACGTAAAGAAAGATGTAAACTCATCGCTGGGTAAAACGAAGACGTTTTATTAGATGAAGGGAGAGTATCGATTACAAGTGAGGGAAATAAAGAGAAAACAAGGTGTTGCTCGGTGAGCTTTAGTCGGAAAAGTACAAAGCGATATAATAGTCGAGTGAAAACCCTAACTCTGCCCCCTTATGTGTAAGTCATTTTTGGATCCTTTCCTCGTTCTTTCTCTTTTCCCTTTTATAGCGCCTTCCCTCCATTTGACCTAGGTCAGCGTATAGTGAAGAGCTTCTCGTAATGATTTTTCCCGCAGCCTGGTAGACGTGGCTCGTTAAGCCATTTCCCTTTGGTTGTCAGTCGTTAAAGCTGACTTTGGCTTACTCGGCTTTTTTTTGGGCAACAAGGCTTTACTCGGCTAAAAGCGGTCATGCGCCGAGTCGAGCCGTTACTCGCAAGCCGAGCCGAGCTGATCTGAGCTATTCTCTAATGAGCCAGGCATGTCATCTTATGGGCCTTGTGATGGTGTGTAATCCACCATCTACATGTATCATTCAAAGAGAGAGATTGTAATCTAAAGAATATTGGAGCTTGAAGCAATTGGACTATAAGGGGTCTGAAGTCTTTTAAGGATAACTTGTGGCACAAGTAAGAAGATGAAATTTGGCTTTAAATAAGGTGATGTAGCACCGAAGAAAAGCCAAGTCATATCTCCCAAGAATATGGAAGATTCAGAGGTCGGAAGAGAAACCTAAAAAAGATTAGGTTAGCCAAAAAATAGAGAGAGCAAGATAACTCACAAGAAGACTAGGTTTAGTTTGTTGTGAGAGATCTCTGTAGTGAGACGCAACGTTTGTTGTGTAATAGATTCTTGGGTAGTTTGGAATGGTCCGTTATGAAACACGTGTGTGTTTTCACATAAACTTGTGAACAAACCTTGCAATATTGTTCAAGAGATTGTGGAAATGCTCTTTGCCTGAAATCTTCCATAAACCTCTGTTCTAAGCTACATGAGTATCATCACTTGTTTTTCCATTTTATCTTGGAATGTTGGGCTTTATTGGTTCAAAGCCTCGCCTCTCATGCAATCCCACGGTCGTGGTATGGTGTCTTTTAATGGCTGAGGATCTCTTCACATAATTAAGAGCATCACTTCTTTTGCTATTTGTCAGCCAAATTTACAAATACAATAGTAGGTACACAAAGGAGGTGTTTAGGATCCAAGGTTTATCGATTAAGTGTTTATGGATAGACACATATGATATACAAGGGGAATCTTTATTTTATTAAGAACACTCAAGACTCAATAGATTATTTAGGATTAAATTCTCTCAACTCACTTGACCTGTATTACAAAACTATCCAGGCCTCTCACCGAGGCCCGGCCTGATAGGAAGCTTTAGAAGCATGGACTTTTGGCCTTTGAAAAATATATAAAAAATTTAACTATTTTCTGTTCAGTATTATTTCAGTTTAGTGGTTTCTGTAAAGCAAACAAATCCCTAACAACCCGAGTTGAAACCAGGACTGGGTAATTATCGACTTTTTTCTTAAACAAAGCTTCTGGTCCTTTGCATGGCAGGGCCGCTACTGCTCTCACCACACATAGTTTCCTAATATTTTGCCAAATTTAAGTGATAATTTTGGCTTTAAAAATTTAGATTTAAAAGCTTAGTTTTATGTAATTTATTTGTAGCACTAAATTTGTTATTGTAGATTTTCTTACAAAACTTTTGGTGTAGTTAAATTTGTTGTACCTATTATAGGTTGTAGAGATTTAAAATAAAACATCTGAAATATGTGATGTATATGTAAAATTTAAAATAATTTATATTATATTTTTTATAAATTATTAAAGTTTACTATTATTTAAAATGTGATATGTAAATAATATATATTTTATTTAAAATATTTCAATAAAAAACACTCAAAATTAAATTAAAATACCTATATATTTTTTATTATGATTATCTAACTTATTTGATATTATAGATTGTTTTTTATTTAACAATTTTTATAGCCCGTAAAAAAAATGTAGGTTTTTGTACGTAAATATATAAGAAAAAATTACTTTAATTTTTCTCGTTTTAGCCGTAAAAATAAAGTTATAGTACGATTGGTAACAAATTATCGAAACTTGTTGTAAGTTTTAACTTTTTAAAAATAATTTTTTTGTTTAATCAAAGATGTCTCAGATTTATAGAAGGACTCAGGCTAATCTCATGCAGAAGTGTTGTCCACTTAGAGACTATATTTTCAAGTATGTAAGTGGGCCTTAAAATATAGACTCATACCGTGTGGTGTCCAGAAATCATAAAGTTACAATATGATTGATAATGTTTTGATTTAAAAATAAATTAAAAATCTAAAATAGGAAATTAAATCCTAACCAATAACCTCCAAAATTAGCATAATATTTTGAAAAATATTTATTATGATTTTGACATTTGACATATAACAAAATGTTTATTATTAATTGTTTATTATTTTAATTTTAAGGACTTGAACGCAGTAGTTTATGAAATTTTGGAAGAAGCGTAATAAGCGTTTCCTCAATAGTCTTACCATATCGGGGGGATGTTTTGGTTCGAAAAATCATTCAGGTGCTTAAATATAAACCCTTTTTGACCAATGCTTAAAGAGAAACTTTTGGCACTTAAGAACTGTTGGGAAGATCTAGTTTGATTATGTTATGGTCTTTAATGGTAATAGTTCTCTGTTTGTTAATTTATTCATCTTCTCTGTCTTCGCATCCGTTGTTGCTTCCCATGTTATTGTTTTGAGGTGGATTTTTTCCTACTTTGTTTAAAACTTTTCTTGTAAAGATATTCATTTTTAATAAGAAAACCCTTTATAACAAATTTTTTTAAAAATCAATAATATGAGATACTACTTCATTTGAGAGATTTAAATACGCATAACCCATATATTTTCTGTATTGGTTTAATTAAAGAAAATAGAAAAATCATATTAGAATGTTAATAACTTTTTAGAAATTTTGTTAGTTTTAATTGTTCGACATGTTATTGTATACATAAAAACTAAACTTAAAGCAAATATAACATGGCTATAAAAATATTTTTGAACAAGAGAATTTGATTTTTGACAATAATTTAATGATTGGCATTGAACACATTTTAACCATATTTTGGTAGAACTTTTTGTTGACAATTTTTCGTAATCACATAAAATGATTAAATCAAGCCTAGATATATTTTTGACTGCTATAAAGGTCGGAACTTCGGTCCGAGTTTGCTTTGTACATAGGAAAAACATCCTTCTATTTTCATATTCATGCCAAAACGTGTTCAGCGAGTTTTATAACCACAGAAAACTGTTCAACCTAACAATCATTGTTCTTTTAATACTGAAAACACTCAACTCAAAACGGACGTAAATATTTGTTAATTCAGTGTAAACTCACACAAGTCAGAACCGACCAATTCGGTAAAAGTACAAGGCACGTGGACTCAGACTTTAACCATACGATTTTACGAACCCCAAAACGGAGATAAACAATTAAAAGAAAATAACAAATGTATGACAAGCGAAACACTGGACTAGCCCCGGTACTTTTTTTTTATCTTTCATCCTTTCAATAGAAGAATCTTTAAAAAGGAAATGTAGAACAATGTAAAATGAAAGAGGGAAAAATCAATGGATCAGTGCCTCACGTGCAACGCAGAGGATCCGATGTCATCACCTTCTCCTTTGTATTCTGCCACAATATTCTGTACATTTTAATCTCGTCATTTGAAAAATTATTGTGATCTTTTTCTTTAAGTTTGTATTATTATTTTTTCATATGTGGTCCGTCTGAAAATATAGAATTTCTTAATGTTTATTTTGGAGTTCTAATATGGATCTTATTTGAGATAAAATAATTCAAATACTTTGTTTTGATGATTTCTGAGTCAGCCACAGGTATCTAGTGTCTTAAGGGGATGATAAGTGCTGACTTCATGTAGAGATAATTTCAAAACTTACGTAGCTATTTATATCACTAAAGTCTCCCTATCTTTCTAATAACGAATGCTACACCAGTCGTGATGCTTTGATTGTCATCATTCGAATTAAAATTTTGAATAGCTAATATCAGCCTTCAAAAAATCGATAGGTGACAACTAGATATTTTATAGAGGATTATTGATTTTTCGAACATTTCTAATTAAATTTTGAATGCCTAAACCGATTTTTTTTTGAAAATTTGTTAAGGACAAGTTATTTTGTTTAGGTCTGATGACGTCTAAGCGCCGTCTATTCTAATTATAGAACAGTGGCTAACATACATCATCTTTCAGTCTGCAACGACATTCCAGAACTAATTTCTATCCCTTATCACCATTGCCATGGAACTGAAAATTCCAAGTGCATCCATCAAAAATATAATATATTTTCAACGGGCAGAAACATATTGAACTTACACCTTTTCCCTAAGAAACCCAAGACTTCACCAATCCAAAAATATATAAACGTATTATGACGAGCCAAGCTAAATAGAGATGGTGGTCATAAAAAAAACTCAACTTTCCCATTTGGACAATTTAAAGCATCAAATTTATCGACACAATTGTGTTTGAGTTTCATTTTAAATCCTAAACTATTGTTGACTGGCCAAAATAGACAAGCCGTTAAGTAAATTAACGGATCTTAAACAGAGTTATTTAGTCGTTAAAAACCATGGTTAAACCAAATGACGTTGTTTTTCTTGTTTTTTTTAACAAACGTTGTTTTTCTTGTTATTATTTAAAAAAGGAGGAAATAGTCATAAAAAGCATGATTTTCAAATTTCCAGCTATTAAAAGCACCAACTTCCGTTGAGACAATCTAAACACTAAGTTGTATTTTACTTTCATTTAGTATCTTCAACTTTCTGTTGACTTAAAGAAAATTAGAAAGTATATTTTTATGAACAATTTATATACTTTAAAATGATAAATTTATTTTTTAGATTTATATATTAATTAAAGTATATGTTATGAATAAATATAACGAATACTTGAATTTATGGTATATGCATTAAATTTTACTGATACAAAATTTATGTTTTTTTATTCGATTATTTGGCGTATATCGTAAATGTAAATGAAGTGTAAAATGAAAGAAAAAAACATAAATGTACTTATAATAAAAATAAAGATAGGCTTCACTATTAAAAAATGAACTATGCAACATACTATTGAATACAATAATTAAAACTATATAAACACTAATTATTACTTTATATTTATATTTGGACTAAATATTTTCATAAGGTATTTCAAAATTATTATCTTATTAATTTATCAAAAATTGTATCATATTTTTCATTGGACCAATTCAAAATTAGAAAATTTATTAATTTATAATTTATAGTGTTTATTAACGTATTAAATATTAATTTATAAAGTTTCTATGTAAATAAAGGGGAAACAATATAAGCTTACTTTGCTCCGGAGGGCATTTCCCCCTCTAGGCACCTCATCTCTGTGAGGTCTCTAGTCTTTTTGGATTCTCCTCACTCTATCCCTCTCTCTATATAAAAGACACCACCAATGAGTTTGCTCATGATTTGAACCAATTAGGTACAATAGACATAACAAAAATCGATCTATATTGTTTTAGTTTTTTTTGGTGTAAGTAAACCTGTGACATTTTGATTTATTTTAGTAACATGTATTAAATATTCTTATATACAAAATTATTTTGATATTCAAATAATTTTGTAGTTTATAGGGGATTATAGCGCATTTTCGAGGTTCATGGGTGTATCTTATTTGAGTTTTTAGGTTTTTCAGATACTTGGATATACTTTTGGATTCTCAAACTATATTTTTGGTTTTAGAATAGTTTTCTATATATTTTTTGATATGTGGGAGTTGATTCACGAAACTAAAGATGTTTCATCCAACTCAAGAAAAACTTTACGCGCACCATCTGACTCAGCAAATTTAACCGACGTCATTAATGCTAATTTTATTTTAATTTTTATACTACAGATAACTAGTTTGAAAGTACTTGTTAATGACATTGAGGAAAATTGTTCAAGTCGTACTGAACCCTTTTCCCGCCAAAGCTATGACTGAAAAAAAATAGATTTGAATTTTTGTTAGGGCATATGATTAATCATAGTCTCTTAGCCAAAGTTTTTAACTTATGATTTGATTCTTTTTTACTAGAAAACAACTCTTATATTTCTTATTTAACAGACGATCCTTAGTTTTGATTAAAGCTAAGAATCTTTGTTAAAAAACTGAAGTTAATCATGGTTTTAAAGCGTTTCCGTGTTTATTTTTGTAGTCCTCGTAGGATAATCTAGACCATAATCCATCAACTGGGAAGGTGAATCCTTTGTTCACTGACCAACTGTGAATTATTTAATTCACTTCTCATTAAGATGTGCTAAAGTACCCTATACGTAATCAAACTAATTATCAAGGTGCAGTAAATGATTGATTATAAACTTTATTAGATTGAGAGACAACAATCCATACATGTAACAATACAAGACTATATGGTGAAAATAAACTAAAAAGAAGATTTAAAAACAAAAGCAAAAATTAAAATGAGAACTTTAACAGAGAGGAGATCGTTGAGGAATGCCTTTGCGCCGATTGATGCAATTGGAAATATCGTCAGGATCCTCGGAAACTACTTTATAACTATTAGCCGATTTGGCACAGAAGCAGAAACCGGTTCGCTTTTTTCTAACAACGTGGGTGGTGGTGGCAGCATCTCCTAGTTCGGAGGAAGTCGACGACCAGCTCATGGAATCATCACCGTCTACGACCGTTGATCGTGGAGTCTCGTAGGTAGCCATATTATCATCTGCGTCTTGTGGAATGATGTAGTCAGGACCTAGGGTAAGAGTGTGACATGGCTTGATGAATGGAGTTATATCCCTGTAACGTTTCATCACGAACTCCACCTACATGTATATTAAACAAGACATTTAATTATAAATAATACATCTTTTGAACTTTTTCAGCATTTTAAATTCTATGCATGCTCGAAAAGCTTATATGTGATACGATAATCAAATTCTATGCATGATATCGATTTATGACAAAGTGGAACATAACAGGATTTGAAGTGTGGTTGTGTCCCAAAAATCTTTGTGCTAAACATAAGTTTCTAACGGTAAGGTGTGAGTGAAAAAATTACTAAGGTATCAAAATATTTTAAATAAATAATCGCCAACTAATTACGGATTTGCTTGATGTTTTAAAATTAATACATATTTCCAAGAAAATATTTCGAAATCCAAAAATATATTTATATTTTTTTGGTAAAATAATATATTTATATTTTTGAATTTAATATTTTACTATAACTAGCTTATTTTTAGTTGTCCTATATATTATTTTAATCCTTTCACAAATTTTTAGTTAAAAAAATAGAGCATCATATCTTGAAACTAACAAAATTGGCGGATTTAAAATACTTAAACTGATGGTCCGTACTTTAGCTTAATTACATTTAGATAATCTGAAAAACAAAACTCGATTCAGGAAAAGATCGAACCAATTTTCATTCATACATAGAGAGGAATCAACTCACATATATATATATATATATATATATATTAAAAATATCAGAAAATGAAAACTCTAAAGTCAGACTGACATACTTATGTAAGTATATAAGCACAGGTATGATCAGAACAACGTAGTTTTACGAAGTGAAAGGTGATGAGAAATAAATAGTTTTGCGAAGTGAGAACTGAAGAGAATCATAAAATGAGCAGAATTGAGTCAAATATTAAAAAAAAAAGACTAAAGGTTGGATGAAATAACCTTACACCCCAATGAGCAATGAATAAAAGGTTCTTGAAGACTTCGGTCACATGAAGTGCAGTAGTTACCAGCTCCTTTGAATTGTCGATTCTGTGGTCTCTTCTTGATGAACACCACTTTGGCACTATTTATTGTATAAGCCTGTCCAGTTCATCCACAATCGAATTTTTATATCGATATATATGTAACTATGAACAGAAAATACACATAAATAATTATGTACTAAGATTAATTAAGAATACATTGCTTACTTGAACGTTAGAGCAGTCGATGAGTTTCTGAAGATCTTCAAGCCGAATAACTTCGTGATACACATAGCGGCGAACCTGAAGGAGTCTGTGATATCTATGTGAGGGTACACAGTGAGGACAGAGACTGATGCAACAATCAAGACAACACACGTTCTTCTCGTTCTTCTTTGCCGTCTCATGGTACGGACATCCCACGAAGAATTTCTCTGCGTAAAGCGCATCCAACCATGCCGGTTTCTGAATTCCCCAACAGAAAACCATTTACACAATTTATAAACAAAATAACAAAATTTCATACCAAAATTCAATTATTTCCTTCGTCCATTAATATGTACCAATGATTTTAAACATGTACGCCAAGATGAAGTTAAAGCCACAAGTATATGGAATTGGGTATGAACGTATAATAAATCAACGGAGATGAAAGTGAGAGATTCACTACTTAAGCTGGTATATAATTGAAGAAAACAAGAGTAGAAAATTTAACCTACCATGATAACACAACTCAAAGTAAGCTTTGGGAGATGGGAATTTTGCCACTACTCACTACAAAGAGTAATACTATGAAGAGAGAAAGGTAAGTGTGATTAGAGATGATAGGATTTATGGAGGATCACAGGAGAGAACACGAAAAATATATGTTTAATTATTCCTCGAAGAAATAACTCTTTTAGACATTTTAATTTTCATATAAATATGGTTTGTTGTTCATTAGTGCGGGTAAGATGAGAGAAAGAGGGGGAACGTGAGAGCTGTTTCCGTGTCTCCTACTTTAACATATATTTATTTGGCCATCTCCTTGGATTAAGAGCTCAATTAGGTTAAACCCTCCTTGAAGAAGCTGCTCACTTCTCAATTTTTAATTAACCATTCTTATCTTATAATTCTTCCTAATTTAGATTTTGCAAATAAAGGATAGAAGTGTATGAACCCTCCAATTATATGTTATAGGACTGAATTTTTGATGATCGTTACTTAATTGACGAACAAACAAAACTACTATGAACTATCATCGGTCCAAGCATACCGAATTGAATATATGTTGTGTTTCTCTATATATAGCTAGATAGGCATGATAGACTAGATATGCATATAATGTTAGAAATTCTTAATGTTAAAGAATAATGTATCAAGCATACATTAAATATTGTTTGACTAGTCAAATTATTGCCTAGTAAAAATATTACAATAAGTAGTGTTCAAAATAGAATCTATGCCACCTACTTGGGCTAGTTAACCAAATATATCTTTGTATTGCAATCTCTTCGTTCAAAACAGAATAGGCGTTGCAAACTTTACATCCCTCAAATATTTTTTTTCAAAATTAACACACGTATATATAATCCTTCGATCAAGTATGGTTACAAAAATTAATCTAGCAACTGATATACTAATATCTATGTATGTAAATTACTTATGGCATGTTATCTACTAAAATCTGATGTATTTTGGGTTCAACCATTTTAGATTCATGAAAACTAAGGCACCGTCAAACTCTTGTTTGGTACATTAAAAGCAAATATTTTATGTGTGATAAAAAAAACATTTCAGTCTAATAAGTGTAGAAATGTACAGAGCATATGGTTATTCATAATGTTACTAGTTTAATGGTTACAATAACCAAGGAGAAAACATCAAGAAAAAGATTCTTCTGTCTTACGCCAAGTTGTTCTATTTTATTGGCATAACGTCAAATGGCGCTGGTAAAATTAACGTCTTGATTGTACTTCTTGTTATGGGAGATGATTATATTTACTATGTGACCAAGTTATCATGTATGTGTTGTTAAAATTATGAAAGATTCGTTTGGAGTATATCAAATTTTCTTTTCGTAATCTTGAATGTCTTCATAAAATTTTTAACCATTAGTTCTTCAAAAGTTCTACTTCCTATAATCCTTTAAAAAACAAACGATAAAACGATAAAACGATAAGCAATAGTAGTTTTTTGACATAATGATCTGAATCTATTAAGTTTTTATTTCTATTTACTGTCCAAAAAATTATTAACTTCTATTAAATTTGGGTAAATACACTAGATAGTATAACTTTTGAGCGTACTTGCCAAAAAATAAGTAACAAATCGTAAAAGTGGAACTTAATTTTACATGGTATCGTGTAGCCCCACATTCGGTTCTCGGTTCAGTTCCGGGTCCTGTTAGTTATTTAAAAACTTGGTTCGGTTTTGGTACAGTTATTTTGGTTTGGTTCATGTAGCAAATCTGGAACAAGCTAATATCTGAAGTAATTTGAATTCCTTTCGATTCTAGTTTGGTTTCCATTTTTGGTTAATTTGAGAGAAAATCAGGTGTTTTCGGATTAAATATTAGTTTTTGGGTTCTTTAGAATTTTTTTTTGGATAAGTAAGCTAAATTTAAATATTTTGGATAAATGTATTTTAGTAATTAATTTTTGGGTATTTTTATTTATAACTAATAATTTTAAATTATTTGATTATTTTGAAAACTAAATATAGTTAATATTTATACATATATAAACTATATTCTAGAAATTATGGTACTTTTCGGTTCTTGGTTTGATTTTAATTCAGTTTTAGTTTTTTGGTTCTACATATTTAGAATGTAGGGGTGGACAGATAACCAAATCCGAAAATCTGAATCGAAGACACGATAAAGAGGAATTCGAACCAAATCGAACACGGTATAAATACTGAATGAACCTTATTTCGCGGTAGTTTGAATTATGGGCTTCCATCCAAACCAAACCCGAACCAGAATAGATATCCGAACAAATTAAAAAAATTTAAAACAAAAAAAACATACCAAACCCGAGTTAAATCCCGAACAAAGGAAAATACTGTTGAGTAATTGAAGTAAATATTTATTACATGAATAATAAACTCAAATACTGAACTTTTTATATATATAGTATATATTTGGTTAATGTTTCATGTTTTGAGAACTACATTTGAGTTTCAATTATAAATGGTAAAACGTCTATTTATCTATGTTGATTGATTTAAAACTGTTTACTTTCACCATTACATATGTTTCACTCGTGTTTTATTTCAATCATTACAAAATCGTCAGACATGTATATCATGAAACAAACTACATGGTTAAATTTCTAAAAATAGGTACTTTCGGATGATATAGGAACATGGATAACCAAAACTCGGTTTAAATCCAATTCCAAAAATTAAACGGGTTTAACCGGATTTAGGATGTGTTATCAAACCCGAATAAACCCGAATCAAAACCAACTCGAACTTTTATAATAACTAAGAGGGCTGTTTTTCATAAACCTGAAAACCTGATCAGAAACAAACCGATACTAAATGGTTACCCAATTGCTCATGCCTAATAGAATCCCTTCAGATAATTGATAGGATCCAAATATAAACCAAACCTCTTTTTTGGTTCGGTTTGGTTCTTCAATGAAAGTTCTCATGCCTAGTATCATGTAATTTGATCAAACAGCACGCAAATATAACACGGTAGCTTACTTGTTTCAATTGGTTCAAGTCATTGTTCCTTCGTTAGCTGAGCGTTGAGGTTGTTTTAATTTGGTATAGTATCTAGGACTCTTTTGCTTTCTTTAAGTTTTCGTTGCTCTTGAGGTCTCATGGTCTAAGATATATTGTGATCCTCCTTTGCTAGAGTAGGTCAGGAGAGCTATGGGGTTATTCTCTGTTTTAGATTGTGCATTTGACACTAAACAATCTAAAGAAAAATAGAACACTAAACGAAAATTAAGAAAAGTTCGTATAAAATGGATATCTTCAAAGACATGTTGATCGCATTTGTTTTCACTATTTTCTTCGTAATATTTCATGTTCATTGCTCTCTAGATACTTATATCAGTTTACTATTTAGTTTTAGTTTTTTTTGAACATCCTATTTACTTTTAGTTATGCTCACGTTTTTATCATTTTATTATTTTATCATTGCAGTGATTCTGATTTTAAATAGATCTTGGAGTTGCTAAAAAAATATATATTTGGAGTAAAACAAGACTACAAAAATGCTACAATCCTGTCTAACCAAGGAGCGCAGGATGTGAGAGGTTCTGTGGAGTAAAAAACATTCACTTAATTTTTTTTTGCACGCATTCAGTTAGTTGGAAAATATGTATTTTTAGTATATGTTGTTGTTTGTCAAAAAGGCCAAATCAACATTATTGTTAAGAATTATTTATATGGTTGACTCCTCATTATCTATGTATTCGTAATTATCCTTATCTATAAAAGATAATGTTTCTCTCATTCTATATGACGGTTTATTGTTTAAATAAATAGAGAGACATGAATGAGAATAAGATTCATCCTTTCACAAGACGTTATCAACACGATAGTCCCCTATCCTAAAAGCTAGAAACAAAAAATCCTAGCCGGCGCCTTCTATCTTCTTCTTTGACATCGGAGTTTAAAAGAGGTCGATCTCCAAAACCGTGAGGATCCAGACGACGATCAATATATCAAATTGAAGCTCTCAACGATACGAATCCGTCGGTGCAAACGGCTTGTCAATCTGACTATCGACACGCCCTCACGCCCAGTTTTTAGTGTACGCCGCACATTCACATAAAACCCTAATTCCGGTGCAACTTCAAACCGTTCGTTATCTCAAAACCGCGTGGATCCAGAAAACGAGTAAGATATAAAATTGAATCCCTTGCCGAGAAGAATCAGTTGCCACAAACCGCTTGACAATCCGACACCGGGCGCACCCTCACACTCAGAAACAACTGGCGGACTAATTTCTTTTTTCGCATCCGGAAAACCTTAGCTATTTTCCCTTCTGCCCGACCATCAAACCAGCCACCTTACACCTTCCTTTTTCTCTTTTTGTGAATTTCTTTTGCTGGAGAAAACCCTAGCTAACTTTACTTTTTGTAGATGAAAGCCCTAAGCTTAGCTACCAGCCGTCCAAGCTATTTCCGGTGGTCCGGTTTCTAATATCTTTAAGAAGGAGGTGGAAGCCCTAGACGCCTTCATCATATTTGTGGCTCCTTCTTGATCTACCAGCCACCACCCGACCATCCGATAAGCTCCCATCCGGCTGGTACCGTCTGTACAAGCAACCCGACCAGCCGATAAGAAGCTTTGGTGTGTTCCTGATCCGTTCGCGGTCTACTCTCTGTCTAAAGGTGGTCCGGTTAATAATATTCAAACAAAGGTATTCCTATAAACCCTAATTGATAAAAACCAATAGGTATGAAATCAATAAATCTATGATAGGATATCGGATAGATTTTGTGATTGCTTGAACACATAGAACCGGATGATAGAATATAAAATTTGGTTGAATGATCATTGAGGTTTCATAAAATTATTCTTGTTTTGAATGATAAGAATGATTTGAGTTTAGGATTGATAGATTGAATGTTTTATTCTAATCTGAGAATTTAATCCTAAAGGCCTTGAAACCTTATTTCGATTGCTAGTATTGTTTATAGATTGTTAAACCCTAGAATCGAATCTGATTGTTAC
>JABAYD010052034.1:0-12909 GCA_014822095.1 Diplotaxis tenuifolia
TAAAATTGAGAAGCAAACATATTGATAAATTGAACTTTAAAACATATAACCCCAATATTGACAAAATACCAAAATTACCTCTATTAAAGTAAGTATTTGAGTTGATATTCGTGTAATAGATAATTATTTTAAATACTCAATACATTATGAATACATATTAGGGATTGAGATCGATATGGTTTAATTTTTTTTGAGATTTTAAATCTTTTGGTTTTTTTTGGCTATCCAATTAGGTTTGGATTCAGTTCAAGTAACTCATAACCAAAATATCATAAAACACGATCCATTCAGTATTTATGTTGGATCTGGATCGACTCAGATTCATTTTTACTAGGTTGAGTTTGGTTCAAATTTTTTGATTATGTTTATTTACCCAGCCCTAACTAAACTGGAGTAAATTAACTTCATATATAGTAAATATTTACGCTATCCATACTATAAATTCAAAGAATTAGTGAAGAGTTTCTAACAAAACTCATGCTCTAATTGGATAATTTTTCTAAATAGCAAAAACAATTATCACAAAAATAAACTCTAACTACTCTAAAATAGTAATTTAATATATAGTACTATTTATTTTCAAAATTAAATAAATTCTTTCAAATAGTTTTTTATATGAGATGATGTATAGGTTTAGATACATTTACCCAAGAGAACCGAATCGTACCAAACTAAAAAAAAACAAAGCAAAATTAAACCAAATTTCATAAATAATCGATCATATCGTATATTTCCTAAAAATCGAACCTAGAACCAAATGGGTGCTAAAAGTTTTAAATATAAATTTTATACCTACAGATATTAATTATATATAATATCTAAGTAGTAAATATCCTAAAATACTATTTATAAACCAAATTAGGCAAAAAGAAATGAATTAACCAAATATTTTTATTCAAAATATTAAAAATATTCAAATTATCTGATATTTTAAGTCGCAGGATAGTTTACATTTAAAATTAAATAAAACATATCATATGCATTGTTAAACTTTGTAAAATAAATAAACATATCCTATTTAAATATGTCTTTTTGACTAATTTCATTTAAATCTCCAACCCGTTTAGAACCATTGGATTTTTATATATTATAAGATTAATGATTTAGTTCATGTATAAGAATTTAATATCAAATTTTAATAATTGATTGTGTGTAATTAATTAAATCAACGTTTAATAGTTGAATGGTGTCTAATTTCATAGTTAACATTAAAGCTTTTAATCTCCAATTTACATAAAGATGATAAATATTTTAGAGTAGCATGGAGATTTATTGTTAGGGTAATTATATAATAGATAATGGAAAGTAATAAATGAGTTTATTTAGATTATAAAGTATTTTTATAGTTAAAGAAATATAAGAAAAGACCAAAAAAGGTTAGTATAATGAAAGGGTGCAACAACCTTCTATAAGTAAATGTTTTGGGAATGATTCTCTTTTAATAGTATTAGAAAATATCTTTGTAATATGTACTTTAAAATAATCCCTAACTCCTAACTCCAAACTTCTAAAGTCAAAAACTTAAATTATAAATATTGAATTCTATGAATAGATACATTTTATACAATTTAATGAATATTGTTTTAGTGATGTTGATGTGTTATTTTGAGAATAAAAAAAAATATTTTAGTGCTATCTATGATATTTCTCTTCATAATATGTTATTATTTCATCTTATCAAATATGAATGTTTATATAATTTTACGTTCAAAAGGTATTTATCCCTATGCATGTTCTACCCTCACAAATCACAATTCTAGTTTTGCTACGTGTGTAATTCCTGTGAGATCCATCCTGATTTATGTAATACGAAGGATATATGTGAAACTGCGTCTGGTTTTGTCACAATCCCAAGTGCTACAAATAGTTAAATTTGATTGTTGGTAAGGATTAGATAAGATGAAACTGAAAGAAAAGAATAATAATATAAAATTTTGAACATTTACTAAGAACACCTTTAATGGGAGGTTATCAAATGAATATCTCAGCCAAAAGAAAAAAAATAAATAAAATAAGAGAGGGAATGAGATACTTCCTCAATGTATTACTTTTAGATACTTACACCATCATCTCGCACAAACTCATTATCACTCTCTTTAAAAAAAAAAATTTCCCTTTTTGTTTTATCTGATTTATAAAAAAAAAAATTATAAAATAATCAATCGCGGGCCGCCACGTGTCGTGGGGCCCGCGAAAACAGTGCAAGATACACATACAATCGTGTATTAAACTCCATACGTATGCTTCTCTTTTTCTGTAAAATATGGACCCTCCACCCTTTAGATACCCTTAATAAACGTGCGATAAAAATAGTCTTAGAGCATGATTATTGGGATATATTAAAAAGTTTTTCACAAAAAATAGCCTGTGCCCCCCTCCAAAATGCAACAAACCGGTTATAAAAGTGGCCAAATAAGAACCCTTTTTATCTGGTTCCTTGCATTGTTTGCGGGGTATGAGTAACACATGGTGGTATGCGATTGGTTTAGTTTTTAATTAATTTTGTTTGAGATGTTTTTGAAGGTTCTCATGGGTAAGGTTACTCGAATATTAAAATTTGAACAGCCAAACTAAAACCACGACTTACTTCTTGAGAAATTATAAATACAGAACGGCCATTCTGTTCTGTGCATCAACTCGATTAAAAATGACTACTATCGCCAGTCTCTTCAATAGTCTAAGTGGTAGGGAACACGTGGACTATGTTTTGATCGTGATCGTTCTATCTTCTGTTTTATGGTTCATTTCCGTCTCATCCCTTGCCTCCGGGACCTTGGGGTCTTCCGATAGTCGGAAACCTCCCGTTTCTCAAACCACAGCTTCACAGCTACTTCCAAGAGCTGGCTAAAAAACACGGTCCCATTTTCAAACTCTGGCTCGGCTCCAAGCTAGCGATTGTGGTCAACTCCTCTGAGGTGGCCCGTGAGTTTCTCAAAACCAATGACGTCATTTTCTCTAGCCACGATGTTCCTTCGGTGGCTCTGATTAACATGTACGGCGGCATTGATATCGTTTGGACACCTTATGGACCGAGGTGGCGGATGCTGAGGAAACTATGTGTTAATAGGATCCTGAGCAACGCCAGGATGGAAACATCTGTCGACCTTCGCCGCGGAGAGACCCGGAGAACGGTTAGGTATTTGGCGGATCTTGCTCGGGCCAGGTCATCTGTTAACTTGGGAGAACAAATGTTCGCGATGGTATTTAATGTTGTGACGCAGATGTTGTGGGGCACTACGGTTGGAGAAGAAGAGAGGGAGCTTGTTGGAGCCGAGTTCTCAGAGTTAGTTACAGTGATGAACGACCTCCTTCTGGAGCCCAATTTATCTGACTTATTCCCGGTGTTGAGCCATTTTGATCTTCAGGGTTTGGCTAAGCGTATGCGTGGAGCGGCTGAGAGGATGGACCGGCTGTTTGACCGGGTCATTAATCAACGTCTGGGAATGAATAAGGGAAGTGAAGAGAAGGGTGCGGATTTTTTGGAGGTCTTATTAAAAATCAAGGAGGAAGATGATGAGAAGACAATTGTTAACATGGACGATGTGAAGGCGTTGCTCATGGTACGTAAAACATTGCCGTAATATAGGGATAATTGTTAAAAAAATTCCTTGTTTACTTAAATATACTACTTTTATTTTATAAATTAGGGGTATTTAGGCTCTGATATTGAGTTTTAAGACCTTATTATATCGTTTTTTGAGTTGATGGTAAACAATTTGGAGCTTTGGGTTTAGATTCGAACAGTCTCGTAATTTTAAACTATACAGCTTGGGTAAGTTTTGATAATAATTTAAAGATGTTTTCATAACTCCCGTAATTATATACAGGACATGGTGATCGGCAGTACGGATACATCGTTACACGTCATAGAGTTCGCAATGGCTGAGCTATTTAACCAACCGCATATCATAAAGAGCGCTCAACAAGAACTTGACGAAGTTGTGGGCAAAGATAATATAGTGGAAGAATCTCACATCCCAAAACTTCCATACATTCATGCTATTATGAAAGAGTCACTGAGGCTTCACACAGTTGCTCCACTCCTTATTCCTTACCGCCCATCTGAAACCACCGTGGTGAGCGGCTTCAATATCCCTAGAGATTCAAAGATCTTTATTAACGTGTGGGCGATCCATAGGAATCCAGATGTATGGGAGAACCCGCTTGAGTTTGATCCAAGCCGGTTTCTTACTAAATCTTATGACTTCAATGCAAATGATTTCAACTATATTCCGTTTGGGGCTGGTCGTAGAATATGTCCTGGAATCGGGATGGGCGAGAGAGTTGTTGTATACAACATCGCTACGCTTTTGCATTCATTTGACTGGGAACTTCCTCAAGGAGAGAGAGTAGAGGTCGAGGAGAGGTTTGGGATCACGTTGAAGCTGAAGAGTCCACTTATAGCAACGCCTGTGCTAAGGTTGGCCAATCCAAAACTTTATCTCTAGCGTCTAACTCTTACACAACCGAACGTGAGTGTTCTGATGCGGATTTATATGCGTTTTATGAATCTTTGTTTTTTTGGTCAATGGTGTTGTATGAATCAATAAAGCTGAACATGTTATGGCTTTCATATGTTTGCAAAGTGTTTTTTTTTACTATTGTTAACTTATTTTCTTTTCCAAGTCCCATGTGCCTTGCATGTATTTGTTTTCTTTCTTCTCTCCTTCATATTAGCGTCCGGTGCTTTGTAAAATACTTTATTTCATTTGATTTATTAAAGGATGTTCCTTAATATTGCCCATTCACCAGCATAATTGGCGTTCATATGTAGCTAGAGGCATCCAATTGGTTATCTGCTCTCTTTGAACAAAAGAGGACACGTATATGACTGTTCTGAGGAATCAACAGACCTCAAGTTTTTTTATTTCTTCCCGCCTAATCAGTGACCAGCGCTCACTGAGAACGGTATAATGCTATTCTCTAACTTTTTTGAATACCAGGAGATTCGAGGCTGAATCTCTTAATCCCTTCCAATCTAAAACCACATTATATAATATCTTAGTTTTGTTCATGCGGTCAGTCGAAATGGAAACCTTTGACATAAAGACCAGAGTTTTTTCTAACCTATTGACCTCTTGTCAAAAGAGACTGTAAAATATGTCGCAGCACAGAATTGAAACAGAGACCTCTAATGTGTGAGACTAACTTGATAGCTGACCACACAACCTAGAAAACATAACTATTTCAAAATTTTGTTTCACAAAAATAATTCCAATTCACAAATTTTAAACCTTATTAATTTTCAAACGCATTTTAGTAACCAATAAACCCAATATCTGAACTAAATCAAGTTTCAAATTAAAAAAAAAATCATAAAACAAATGTTCTTAAAAATAAATATAAGATTCAACTGCTCGTCAATCTCATCCGAAAGGAGAAACAAGAAGATTCGATAACATGGTAATCACCTAGTATAATAGAAAACTTAAATACACAAGTTTGCAGATCCAGTTTCTCGGCAAGCGGTTTCTTCTCCTCTTCTATCTCCATATATCTCAAGTGGTGTAACCGTAACTACGTATAGTGCAAATCACCTACTGATTCTGAGGATACCTAGGAGACGTGCCTTCTTGAGATCGTTGAGTCAAAGCTCTATCCTAGAACAAGGTTAAGAGTTTATAAAAACTCTAAATGTATATTAATGAAAGAAGTTGTGACCTTACAATGTCAAAGAATCAACTTATATAGCAAACACAAACACCAAAGCCAATGAGATAAAAGATTTATAACATATCCTTTATCGAATAAGAAAAAGGAAATAGTTCCAAAAAAAAGTAAACTTGCAAGAAAAGAAATAAGGAAATCCAAAGCCAAAACGTAAAGAGGATGTATGCTACATCAGGTCCCCTGGGGTGAGAAAACATTCGACCATGAATCTTCAGTGTCATCATGTGAAACAAAGGGAACCAAGTGCTTGATGTTAAACACATACGAACAATGAATATGCGCGGGTACGGAAACTCTGTACTCTCTTGGAGGAAAGTGTTCCTTAGTCAAGACTAACCACACTTTGTCACCTACCTTGAATTGAACATCACGTCGATGACGATCAGCAGCTTCCTTGTACTTGGCCGAGGAAATCTGCAAGTTATCATGAACACGTTGATGTATGTGAGTGACATTTGGCACAAAGTCCACAGCCTCTCCGTGATCACGAGTTGCATCAGGAAGGAACCCTAAGTTGATCGGTCCGTGTGGTACGATCCCATAGATAACCCGGAATGGACTGAAAGTCGTGCTATGGTTAAATGCATGGTTATGAGCAAACTCAGCTTGGCATAAGACATTATCCCACGAACGAATGTTGTCTCCTACGAGACACCGTAACATGTCTCCCAACGTCTTATTAGTCACCTCTATTTGTCCATCAGATTGAGGGTGTTACGCCAGACTCATATCTAAACTGGTACACAATAGTTTCCACAATGTCCGCCAAAACTGACTGATGAACCTTGAATCTCAGTCGGAGAAAATAGACAAAGTTGAACCATGGAGGCGATAAACTTCGCGGAAGTACAGTTGAGCCACCTTTACCGCATCCGTCATCTTCTTACATGGAATGAAGTGAGCCATCTTCGAAAAGTGATCCATAACCACAAAGATCGAATCATTACCACGCTGAGTACATGGAAGACCGAGAATGAAATCCATGCTGATATCTGTCCATGGTTGAGTTGGTATGGGCAGAGGCATATAGAGTCCTCCGTTTGAAGCATGACCTTTTCGACGTTTGACAAACCACGCAACGCTCAACAAAACGAGTAACATCACGCCGCGATGATGGCCAATAATAGGAATCCATGACAAGTTTGAGAGTTCTATATCTGCATACATGGCCTTCGTTATGTAATTCTTGTATGATCCGTAAACGCCAACTCCCTCCGGGAATGCAAATCTTATTGTCTCGAAACAAGTAACCATCATGCAGAACAAAATCTGAAATGTACGTGCTTCAATATCCGCCCATATATGTCCAAAGAATGGATCAGTGACATATAAGTCCACGAATGCGGAAAAACCAGGAAACGTTGCGTGAAAGGT
Organism: Diplotaxis tenuifolia; assembly: GCA_014822095.1. NCBI lineage: Eukaryota > Viridiplantae > Streptophyta > Magnoliopsida > Brassicales > Brassicaceae > Diplotaxis > Diplotaxis tenuifolia. The sequence continues at coordinate 7,045 of JABAYD010052034.1, forward strand.
TGCGAGCATAGAGTGTCTTCTACTTATTGCATCAACAACTTTTTTAGTCTTACCCGATTGGTGATGAATAACAAATGTAAATTGTTGCAGATACGCAATCCACGAAGCATGCCAAGAAGATATCTTTGACTGATTGTCTAGATGTTTCAAGACATTATGGTCGAAGAAAAGGATGAACTCTTGCTGAAACAAGTAGTGACGCCAGTGTCGAATGGCTTGGAAAATCGCAGAGAACTCGACATCGTAAGTGAAGTAACGAGCTCGGGAGCCTGTGATTTTTTCACTATAAAAAGCAATAGGTCGTCCTTGTTGGCTAAGGACAACTCCAATGCCGGCTTTGCAAGCGTCACAGTGTAACTCAAAGACGATAAAGAAGTCGGTTAAAGCCAATATCGGTGCCAAAATCAAGTGATCTTTAATGGTTTTGAAAGCTTCTTCTGCTGCTACCATCCATGAAAAAACTTGATCATTTCATGCAATCTGTTAGAGGTGCAGAGAGGGCACTGAAATTACGAACGGAGCGACAGTAAAACGAGGCAAGACCATGGCAACTTCGAATGTCCGTGATTGACCGCGGTGTTGGCCATGATTTAATGACTTCTATCTTCCTGGGTTCAACCCTTAAGCCCTCGGAAGACACTATATACCCCATAAAGAGTACTTGAGATGTACCGAAACACACATTTTTTTCCTGCGGCATAGAGCTTTTGTTGTGGTAGAACAGTAAGCACGTCTTGCAAGTGTTGCAGATGCGTCGGTAGATCGTTGCTAAAGATCAAGATATCATCAAAATATAGGACGACGCACTTCCCAATAAAAGGTCCGAGAGCTTGGTTCATTACACGCATGTAGGTGCTAGGCTTATTAGAAAGGCCGAAAGGCATAACTAACCATTCAATAGGCCTTCGCGGGTCTTGAATGTTGTTTTCCACTTGTCACCAGGTCTGATCCGTATCAAATGATACCCACTTTTGAGGCCCAAGTTCGAGAATATCGAAGCTTTCCCTATTTGGTCCAGAAGATCACCCAAGCGTGGTATCATAAAGTGTTAACGTACGGTAAATTTATTTATAGCTCTATTATCCACACACATACGCCAAGAACCGTCTTTTTTTAGGAATTGATAAAGCTGGGACTGCCGGTGGACTGAAACTTTCACGTCTAGGACCTTTAGCCAATATTTCTTCAACCTGTCTCCAAAGTTCATCGTGTTCTTTTGGACTCATCCTATGTGAGGTCGATTAGGAAGATCAGCATTAGGGAAAAGATCTATGTACTGTTGGATAGCACGCAAGGGCGCCAGCTCGGTTGGAAGGTCGTGTGGAAACACATCTTCAAAGGAGGATAAACTATCAGCAAACCCATGTGGAATATCCGATGGTGGAGGAGTGGAGATCAGATTTGTGATTAATGCCCACACAACGTCAATTTCGCGAAGTTGAGATTCAAATGGTTCCTTCGGGATCTATGTTGCAGCTGGAGGAGGCAGCTCTTGTTGTTCTGGCGATGGTAGTAGCGCTATCGTATGGCCTTTTAAGTTGAAGTTGTAAGTGTTAAGTTTGCCACGATGGTTGACATCTTTTTCGAACTGCTATGGCCGCCGAGAAGAAGATGACACGCATTCATGGGAACTAAATCAGAACACGCTGTATCAAGATATGGTCCGATTGAGAAGGAAACCATGACTTGTCATGATAATGTAATGTCGACACCCTTGTTAAGCCAAGCAAGCTTATATGGAACATGATGAGCCGCAGATTAAGGTCTAATTTTTTTACTACAAGTGTTGAGATTACGTTGGTGGAGCTTCCGGAATCGATAATGAGTTTACATATTTTTCCATTGATTGTGCACGTAGATCGAAACAATGTAGAATGCATACATGGTTCCTCATTAGAACGAGGTAAGAGACAATTTCGACAAAGGACCAGAATGTTGTCTCATGTGTCTCCGGCGATTACTTCATTGTCGTCTTCCTAGTGAGATTATGTATCATATGTATCGTATTTTGGCTCCTAATTGACGTCTTGATTTAAAAGACCTCGTCAATTTTGATTGGGACAAGCTGTTTGTCTATGGACGTTTTCTCCACATGCGAAACAACGGAGAGCGCTAATACGTGCCGGTCAGTTTTGAACAATTGAATCTGTTACCGGAGCAGTATTGATCGAGCTGGTGTCTAGAGAGCAGCATCCTTTGACGTTGTTGTTCCGGTGTCAGCAAACTGAGAATTTGTCTTAGCGCGGTTATTCCCTGCAGTCCAAGAGGATCGGTATTGAATCTCCATTGCTATTGCACGTTGATGAGCTTCAGATATAGTGAGAAGATAGAATTTTGGCAATGCGATTTGTATTTGGTAACATAAACCTCCAATGAAGAGAGAAACAAGTTGATCCTCTGTCTCGACCAGAGTTGTGCGTGCTACCATATTGAAGAAATTAGTTGCATACTCATCAACCATTCTTGATCCTTAGCGAAGTGACTGCAATTTGTTATATAGAGTATGCTCATAGTTATATGGAAGGAAAGCGCGGTGCGTATACTTCTTAAGTCGTTCCCATGTTTCAATGCACGGTTTTTCTGCTCTGCGTCTAGATTCTTTGATCTGTTGCCACCAATCCATAGCTCGTTTTTTGAAAGTGGGAAGCAATCAAAGGAACACATTGGTCTTCAAGAATTCTTTTGTCTTCGAGGATTTCTTCGATTCTACTTAACCAATCCAAGAATTCTTCTGTACTGAGGTTTCCAGCGAACTCTGGTATCTCAATTCGAAACCCAGAATCCAATCATCTTTCTTCAGGTTGAATTTCTCGTCTGTTGAGTTGATGATCAGCTGGAGGGGCGACGCGAACTTGATTACGGTTTACATAAGCGTTATCATTGGCATACAGATTTTAAGCCAAGCCGTTATCGGAATCTTCTTCCTCTTGACGACGATTAGCTGCATTAACCGGAGGTTTCTGATGTCGTTCCATAACTATTGTTAATGTTGTTTCAACAACGTGTAGAAGAGTTTCGTGCAGGTTTGCGGCGAAAGTTTCTAGGATATTATGAAACTCTTCATGGAATTCTTCTGGAGTTTGTTTGCGAGGCGGCATAGTTGATGGTTGATGTAGGTGAAGGTAGAGTTGTGCAGAAGTAACAAAGATCGTTTGTCTTGATTAAGGAATCAAAATCGAAAGTCTCTGATACCAACTGGTGTAGCCGTAACTACGTATAGTGCAAGAAACTTATTGATTCTGAGAATACCTAGGAGACGTGCCTTCTTGAAATCGTTGAGAGTCAAAGCTCTATCCGAGAACAAGGTTAAGAGTTTATAAAAGCTCAAAATTTATATTAATGAAAGAAGTTGTGACCTTACAATGTCAAGCATCAACTTATATAGCAAACACAAACACCAAAGCCAATGAGATAAAGGATTTATAACATATCCTTTATCGAATAAGAAAAGGAGATAGTTCAAAAAATAAGAAAACTTTCAAGAAAAAAAATAAGGAAATCCAAAGCCAAAACGTAAGGAGGATGTATATGCTACATCATCAAGGCTTGATGAAATGCGCCCTTGAGAGTGGCATGTTTATTGAGTAGGAATTTGATAGGTGTGACTTCGTCAAATCACAACTTTATAACAAATTTAGAGAAATATGAAAAAGTGGGCAATTAATTCTTACCTCTTTTTGGATTTTTCATTGATATAAATGCTAGAGTTCAACTCCTACAACTGGAATAAAAAAAACGTGAAGTACAACTCTTACAAACTTGGAATCATAAAGGTAATGGAAACGTGGATAAACAACCCACTTCCTTATTTTCAGAAAATAGAAACAAAGAAGAAGAGTTTGTCAAACGACTCAACCCATTGTGAAGCCCATCATTACCCCACCCTCCGATATTGAGCTTGTCCTCAAGCTCCATCGTCGTCTCTTCATATTCTTGAAAGGCGATGAAAGGCGTCATCATCGTCATCTACATTTACCCCTTCCATGAGAAACAATTGGGAAATGTGACATATGTGCCTTGGCGTATACCTTTCATCACAGCTGAAACAAAGACCAAGACTACGCGTACGTTTCATCTCATCCGAATTCAACCTCTTCGGTGTTTGCTAGGTTTGGTCGCGATCCGTAGAAGGTCCATTCTGGTTCGTAGCGGAGGTGGCGTTGTGGTTGGAAAATATTTCCTTTGGCGTTGTAATTGATCATCACAAAACGCACTAAGTTGATTACGAATTTCAGGACATACGAATATGGTATTGGCTTGAAACATGTAACCCACCCAAGTAGGAACCTACCAATGCTTTTTAAAACCAGTTGTCAACCTTGTTCATCAATCTCTCAAACTCACGTGGGTACTTACGCAACGTACCAGTTTGCTTGATTTTGGAAAGAGCCTCATCAAAGTTCTCACCTTCAGTTGGTCCAAAGCGATTCCAAAGCTCTTCCTCAAACGCCTCCCATGGTGAGTTGTTTGGGTTGATGCCGAAAGCATTAGAAGTAGCCAACCACCATTTATTTACCTCCTCAGTAAGATGATAGGAAGAAAAACTGACTTGTTGAGCTCGTGGTACTGATATGCAAAGTATTGTTTGCTTTTTCCAAGCCATTCAGTCGGATCGCCTCCATTGAAGCGCGGAAAGTTAAGTTTGATGTGTCGTTGTGGCCGCGGAATGAGTGGTGGGTAGTGTTGTGGATGAACTGGTGGCGGTGGTGGCGGTGCTGCGACATGAGGTGAGAACGGTGGTTGCATTTGTGGTGGATGTAATGGTGGCGGTGGTGCTGCGACCTGAGGTGGGAACGGTGGAGGTGGTGGTGCGTTATTTCCCGACTGTGGGTTTGGTGGCTGAATGGGTAGCGGGTGCGGTGGAGGTGGAGGTGTGTTGGTGTGGATGTCCGAGGAGGTTCTTGATTCTCCTTTGCGGATTTGAGCGATGAGTTCCATCATACCATCCATGGAGGTTTAAAGCGTGTGGTTAAAGTTTGTCTCCAATGGCTTGTACATTGCTTATACACCTTGGAACTTATCTTCCATTCGAGTTATCAGATTCGAAAGCTCGCCTTGTACAAGACCGAGTCTGGACTCTAGAGCTTTGAGACGTTCTTTTCTGGAACCCATGAGAAGGAAGAAACAAAATGGATCGAGAATGCTCTGATACCAATTGATAGGTGTGACCTCGTCGAATCACAGCTTTAGAACAAATTTAGAGAAATGTGAAAACAAACAAACTTTTGGGCAATTAATTCTTGCCTCTTGTTGAATTTTCATTGATATAAATACTAGAGTTTAACTCCTATAACTAGAATACAAGAAAAAACATGGAGTGTACAACTCTTACAAACTTGGAATCACAAAGATAATAGGAACGTGGATAAACAACCCACTTGCTTATTTGCAGAAAACATAAACAGAGAAGAAGACTTTGTCAAACGACTCAGTTTTATTGATACCGTTGATTGGGCTTACGTATACCTTTGGGCCTTTGATCATTGTGAAGCCCATCAGAATTCCTCATGGAAACGCAACTCTTTCCTTATGACATTCCTAAATGCCGATATTCCGTGATTGTCATCTACAACAAATATTAGAGAGAACATATTTTAATCTTCCAACAGAGTGATTCCTCTTTCTTTGGGAACAACTTCTACGGTTTGGTATCTGAAGCTTCTTTCTCTATGAACATAGAGTAGTGATTCATGAAAATCGTTGACAGTTGGTAAATCGATGGAGTTGGCATGTAGTCGAGAGAACCAGTTGAGAGTTGCTTCTGCGAGATTCTCGTTGAAAAGCTACCAGTATTCGACTTCTCGCTCTCCTTTGTCGAAGCGATTTCGTCTAATCGTGATGCAGAAGGTTGTTATGTGAGATCGA
>JABAYD010052060.1:0-11467 GCA_014822095.1 Diplotaxis tenuifolia
ATAAATACATTAATATTAGTTTATAAAGGTTTATAAGAAAATTATAAAAATTTATAAAATTATTTATAAGACAATCATTATAACCTTTTTAAAGGCTTATAAATGATTTATAAGACTCTTTTCTTTATAATTGATTTATAAATCATTACAAATGATGTTATGCAAACTGTTTGACCTTCCCTTTTTCTCTGCAGAGGCTTATGCACAGTTAATGGAATATCATATATCTTGAAAACATTTACATATACACAAAAGCAGAGTCACAATAAGAGCACCCACAGAGAGTTTTGTTACAATAATACAGCCATATTACAAGTAAAGACATGGGAACTGTCTCATCCTGAAGAACTCGCAAACCTCGCTGTTTCAATGGCTGCAACCAGATCATCATATTTGGCACCCGTAACTTCCTTCACCACTTGTTATCCTTCAATATTTTAAAAGTTGGAACCACTCTTATTCCTAACTCCTTTGCCAATGGCTGCACCAAACGTATTAAAAGGAGTTCCAAAGTTAGTATAGCTAAACAAAAACAAGACCAATACATTGGTGTGGAGAAATGAGATTTAAAAGAGGCAGAAGACAAACCCGGTTCTCTCGGTTACAGTCAAGCTTAAGAAACACAACGTCATCATACTTCTCTGAAAAAGCTTTGTATTTAGGAGCAATCACTTTACATGGTCCACACCTGCATTTCACATTCCACAAATCTATAGTTTCTAATTAACAATTAGCATTCAAAACAACTAAATAAGAAAAATACATGTTCCCAAGCTTTAGCTTTGTGACTCTCCACCTCCTCGGCTTCTTGTCTAGCACAAACGTTAAAATGAAAATAGCCAAAATCAAGATCATGTTTTTTATCATCACTCTGCCAACATAAATGGGTCGACTTCTCCTAGATCTGCAACCAAGGGTTCTAGTTCTGATGGATCCTCGTCTTCTGGTGCTAAGTAGGTTGGAAATGGAAGCTTTGAGATGTCTGGTTTCTTGAAGATCGCATCTTTAATAAACACAAAGTTCTCTTCTGCTCCAGGAACCTGCAACAAAACATCCATAAATCACAATCTATTCACCTATACCAAGAAGACTCAAATGAGCTAGAGAGATACTTACTTGTCCTTTCACCCATATGAGGTTCCTGGCAGGATCAAACTTGTAAATCCAAACGTTCTTTAATGTCCTCTGCTCTGCACCCATGTGCCCATGCATCTTCCTTCCCTTGAACATCTGCTTAAACGTGTGTACAAGTCAGTTCTTTGTTAAAATTGCTTTGGGAGAAAAAAAATAAAAAAGACATACCTTTCCAGGATCATCTCTTTGACCAGTGGAACTACCTTTTCTATGTGCCTTTGCAAAACCATGCGATGCTGGCCCTCCTTTGAACTTCCATCTTTTCATTACTCTCTGCTAATTATTACATAGCAAAAATACATCAACAAACAAACACATCTACAACTATACATCAAACAATGTTACATCCCTTTACTCCATTGCCATCTTTCTACCACACAGTTACTTGACTATTCGAAGTTCTAACAGTTCTGTTCTAAGTCAGGCAAAGCAAGATTTAAATCAGTTTTGAGTATAGTTCCACCTGAAAACCTTTCACTCTAGTTTCATATAAATAAGTCACTGATGCATAAGTACAATAGGGATCTAAGCTACACAATTTAATTCTCAAGTCACCTGCTCGTTTCCTCTTGAACCAAGGTTTGGCATTGCAGAAGCTATAATATACACAAGCTCCAATCCACCGATTCTCTCTTTCAGTCTCTATAAGGCATGTGTCGTCACTGTTTTGTGGAAGCTTTTCCTGCGATTCTTGCTCATTTAAAAACCATAGCATAATTAATATTCTGCTCACTAAAATCTCTGTTGAGTTGAGTCATTACCAAGATACTAGAGACTTCATCCGCTTTTGATTGCTAACAGGTCAACAATAAGATTCGAAATGACCCAATTTATAAAATCTTATAAATTTGAGATTTGAAAACTTCATAAGAAGAACTTTGTCTTCATTCCAAGAGATATGTCGATTTTGATAAACCAAGCTACAATTACACAAAGAGACGAAAACCACCATATATTATCCACTTACCTTTGATAGCATTTCTTAGGCATCACGAGAGAGATCGTCTCGTTCGTCCTTCGCCGGAGAACTCATCATCATCTTCAGATTCCGCCAGAGAACTCGTCATCATCGTCAAAGCTCGCTGGAAAATTTGTCACAATCGCCAGCATCGTCAGATTCCGCCGGAGAACTCGTCATGATCGTTAAAGTTCGCCGGAAAATTCGTCACAATCATCGGATCTCGTCAGATTTGATCATTGGATGTCGTTCAATTTGGTGGATCTGAAATTTTAAGAAATCATGAGGAAGAAATGATAGTTTTAGGTTTGATTAGTTAAGGATTTAATTGTATTTTGCCTATTAAAAATTTAAAGGTAAAGTTGGTTAAGGTATAAATGAAAAAGGGTATTAGGAATGTGGTATTTATTACAATTTCCCCTAAAACTATAAATTATAATAAAAATGATTTTTTTGATAAATAACTAAAAAAGAGAAATTAGATTTTGGGAGAGAGATAGGGAGAGACAGTAGAAGATAGAGAAGATTTTGGTTAGATATTTAATTTTGTTTTTTTTTTTCATAGCCATTTTGTCTAATTTCCCTAATGAAATTATTCGGCTGGGGTTAAAGATTTCACCGACCCGACCCGCTCCGCCCCGAGATCCAAGTGCTAGCGGTATCTGACTCTACCTTCTTCTTAATTACTCTGCAGAGTCTTCTTCCCACTGAAATTAGGGTTTTAGGTTTTTTTAATTTCCCCTTTCCTATGGCGATTATTCTCCCATACATGTGAGAGTTCGTTCGAGAATCGGAGGAGATTCCTCGCAATGGCGTCTAATGCTCAACCTGAGTTGCCTTCAGGGAACCCTTGCTGCCTCGCGGTACGTATCTCTCCTGAATTACAGATATATTTTTATATCCTTGTGATTCACTAATCCCTTTCGAACTATATTGTTTCTCAGTGGCAAGGGAAGTACCTAGGCATGAAGAGTAGCCGTGATGCTTGTAAAGAAGCCATTTCAATTCTCCAGAACGCCTTGGGAGCGGCTAATGATGAGAAAGCTAATCTCCAGAATAGTAAGTTTGATTTTTGTATTGGTGGAGATGGAATGTGACTTCGAAACGGTGTTACTGGGAAGTTATTAAAGTAAATGATTTAGCTAGTAGCAGATGTTAGCTTGCTGGTTCAATTTTGCTGTGTTACATTTTCCATTAGCCATATGTCTTTGGTTTTGTGTAAGCTAAGTCTTCCCAAATGATATGATTCTTTGGCGATTGTAACTGAATTATCTTAACTTGCAGCTACTAGTGATATGTCCTATGTGGTTTAAGAATTGGTGTGGAAAGAGGCTTTTATACTTTTTATTACAATAGTTGTCAATCTTTTTGTAATTTTTAACTGTTTACCTTCTATCTTACAGAACTGAGGGAGATGGCGGATAACATGGGCGCACATGGGAATGATTCAGTGGCAAAAGCATCTTTGGAGAAGGAGATCTGTGATTTGAAGTCTGAGGTATTGTCTTTGCAACAAAAATTGGGGCAAAGAAAGCTTCACGGAAAAAGTGAAGAAGTAGAATTTCTTCAGTCTTCTAGTGGAGAAAAGGAGATCAATGAACTGAAGAAACTCCTTACAAAAGAGAAACTAAGGGCTGATAGTTCTGAAGAAGGGAGGGAACAAATTTGTAAAGAATTGAACAAGACAAAGGCTCTGCTGTTGAAATATGAGGATATCAAGCCACACGTTCCTGAGGTGGAAAAGGAAATAAGTCTGGTTAAAAATCTTCTTGCAAGCGAGAGGCATAAGTCAGAGTCAGAGAGGAAGAAATCAGAATCAGAGAAAAAGAAAGCTGAGCAGTATCTTTCTGAGTTGGTGGTGTTAAGAACTACAGCTCGTAAGACTAGTTCTGATCTTCTTACTTTGACATCCAATCTTGAGACTGTAAAAAAGCAGCTTGAGTCTGAAAAGCAGAAGACAGTGAACGAGAGAAAACGTGCAGATATGGAGAGTGCAAAAGCTAGGGAACAAAAGAAACTGACAGAAGATTGTTCTAAGAAGTGTGAAATTATTAGAGCTAAAAATGAAGAGCTCAAGAAAGAAGCAGAATTGCAGAGAGCTAGTAGCAAAGTAAAGTTTGTTGAAAACTCGGTCAAACTGGAAGAGAAGATAAGGCTCCTTGAGATGAGTAAGAAAGAAACCATGGCCTGGAAATCTCGTGCTGATGATCTGACTCGGCAGTTACAAGAAGCACATTTAGTGACTGAGGGTTTGAAAAAACAGGTGCTTGAGCTTTCATTCTCTCTGAAATCCGCCGAGACTCGCTCTGTTTCACCTCACAAAGCCAGAGCTCTGAAAAAAGCTAAAGATAGGCTTTTGAAAAAAGAGCTGAAGCTCGCGAAGAAATGTGCAAAACACTCTGATAAGGTGGCTGAGTTTGAAAAATTCCTGAGGGAATTTCAGGCCGAAGAGATAGGTTGGTTAAAACTTGAGTTCGGTAGTTTTACAAATCACATGAATTTTCTGGATATGTTTTCAAGAGGCGTTGGAGGTACATCTGTTCGTGCAAAGGTTTGTTTATGCCATAAATTTCTTACTCTACGCTTTCTTCTCATCATAATTTGAAAATTGGCTTGAAGAATATATAGTTTTGACATTGGATACTTTCTTTGTTTCCGGATGTCAGAAATTAGGTTACACGATGGATGGTTTGTGATTGACATGGTAAATAAAAATGAATCAAATTGTCTATTTACATCTTCTGTCTTCGTAAGAGAATGTCCTTAGGTTTATGCATGTAGCTCAAACATTCTCAACTTAGCTGACATAGTCAGTTGGTTGAAGTTATCTAGTGTAAGCACTTAGGCGATAGTCTGTTGAAGCTGTTAGGGACATAGAATCTGACTGTAGAAGGCGAGAACATTTAATCTGTTGTAGACTTTAAACAATGGCTTCTATCGTAACATGGATCACCCGGAACATAATATTGCCTTTTATACGTAGCTGTTTAGATCATTTAAATTCCTTACTAATCTTTTATGCTTCATTTTTTGCTTTGCAGAAGGAGAAATACATAAAACTGCAGATACTACAGTCTCAGAAGAACCTTAAAGGGGAAAAGCATTCTGACGCAAGGTGCCAGTTGGTAGCAAACTCTGGTTCTCAGGAGCAGGCTCGCAAGCTCTCTACTCAGTTAACATCTAAATTCAGACAGGGCGTGAGTGAGTCTGTCTCAGATACTATTTCTCAATTGGAGTCTCCTACTGGAGACTCTAGAGAATTACAGTCTTCTGGAGAAATTCCCAGCGCGACATCTTGTTCTGATGGGCAGTTACTGGTCTCACAGGGAGCACAGCAGTTCTCTGATACAACTTCAGAAGAAACATCAAAAGATAAAGCGGATATCTAACCAGCAACATTAAATATGTTCCAGAATATCGATACCAGGAAAAACGGAAATCCCTGTTTGGTGGCTGAAAACTGTCTTCGAAGATGTCAGAGAGATAAACATGAGGTAGTTAATGAGCACCCTCAAAAAAGAAAAAAGAATGCCAGAGGTAGTTGAGTCCCATAAGCATCTATCATCTGATGATACACAGACAAATTTACGTATTGGAGAGAAGCTGAAGCCCTTGCAGTCTTTAGAAAAGAAAACAACCTTGGTCCTTGATATTCAAGGTGGTGGCTCTGCAAATTACACTAATATTTAAGAAAACAAAGCTTTCTTGTGAGAAAAAGACAGTTATGAGGAACTCTCTTGAGCTTAACCGGCCAGTCAAGAGTCGAGGCAATAAAGCTGGAAGTACACAGATTGCTGGGAAAACTCTGTGCCTCTCTACTGCTAAAGAACATGCTGCTGCAGCATTCTTTCTGGAGGACGTAGCTGATACAAATTGTATGAAGTTGCTGGAGTTGGATACACCCGAAGATGAAAGTCATTACAAGATGGCAAGAGAATCACTTATGTCCCCAGATCTTCCTCAGGTAGATTTTTTGGATGATCAGATCATGAATGAAGACAAGAATCCTGCTAAGGCTCCTGACTTGGTTGCTAGAGATAGCATGGATTTACGTGATACCATAAATTCTAGTGAAGCTTCTAATTCGAACACTCATAATCCTTCGGTGACAGACGAAATGCCACTCATGTCAACAACGGTTCATGGTGATATTCTTAAATACTTTGTTGTGTATTCTAATATTGAAGACCAGAACAGTATCCTCAAAATTTTACATGCTGCAAACAATTGTATTCAGCGATGCCCACCAGTTACTAGAGAGTGGGCAATGCCAGTAATTTTATTCTCTTTGAAAATGGAAGAAAACCTTTTGGCCCGGTAAGTTATTCATGCTTTCACTGCATAATGATGACATTTATTACCTTTTTTACCTCCATCTCTAAATTGGTTGTCTGGACGCTAATATATTCCTTGTTTTTTACAGGGACATGGTATGTGTGTCCTCTCCTTGCTGTTGCATAACTTCTCAGTGGCTTCCTCGATGAAAAGTGGGAACATTCTAGATGATGATTTTTGCTCCTGCTTGTACTCTTTCTCGAAGCATATAGACGGTGGTATATCTCGATTCCTTTTTTTTTTCTCAAAACCAAATACTACAATCTGCTTTTGATTTGATGTTCAAATCAACTGAACTCGGAATTTTACTGTGCAGTTATGACTGACACTGAAGCTGGAGGTATTCTTTCTGAATTTTTGGAAGAACTCCTTAGTCTTCTTCAGGACCTCCTTTCCGAGCAGAGGGTATTATTTTGTGTTAAATCCTCAGAAACATCTAAATCTGATTCAAGCATCCCTGTCACCCTGAATGGAGAAAATATGACTCTCTTCAGCAGAAGTGCTCTAATTGTTTGGTGGCTGGAAGTGCTATATTGGCGGCTATATGTTCTGCAGTGGAACGTGTTGGATTTATCCGTTAAGCTTCCTTTGAGATCCTGCACAAGCACAGTCATGAGAAGACCTCGATGCCACTGACCATTCTTCACGTTTTTGCTCATATTGCTGGAGAGAAAATGATATCCTCTAGTGATCATGATATATCAATTGCAGTACTGAAAGCCATTGTGATGTTTATAGAGAAGAGACATTTTGGTACTGTGGAGGGAAATGCTAAGTTGCACCTAGGCAAGAACAAGTGTCCGTTCTCAGACAAGTCTTCCTCGCTGGAGGCGATGACATCTATGCTCATGGAAAATATTCAGGAGTTTACTGAGTGAGATACTTTGCATCTGAGCTTGACGGAGAAGAGCGAGTTTAGGGCGCCGGCACACAAAGATTTCGAGTACGCATTGGCCAGTGATCAAAGTGTTAATTTATATGACATTCTTTCACTGGTAGAGCTTATCGCTTGTTACACGGTGTGTAGCTAAGTATTTCTTCACAGAGTGTTTTTGTTAACTTCTCTTGTCTATGGAACCGATTTGATCTCATATATGAATGCAGGAGCGGTATTGGACTAGTGCGAACATTGTTGCTCCACTGCTTAAGATGCTGGGAAGGCCATTGCCAATGAACCTTTCTGTTGCAGTCATCTCTCTTCTTGGGAAAACTTTGCAGGTAACATTTTATTTGTTTATCTCTCTTTATATACAGAAGGACCGACCGATCTGATGTAATGATATCCAAGTCTCAATTGCTGTTGGGATTTTGCAGTAATGGAGTGGATGCTGGTGGCTATGAAAGTGAAGGAATCTTAAACTTGAGAGAGAAACTATCAGCATTTCTGCAGAGCGAGACGACACTAGGAGCTGGTTTTGCAGTCCAGATAGCAACTGTGAGTTCCCTCCTGAAGACGCTTCAGGTGGATTTCTCAGTAGTCTTTGAAGGCAAAACCACCACGCTTCCTCGTTGTGGCGATCAAAGCTTATCTGCTTCAGCAAATCTTGTCACCAAGTGGTTCTCTTTGTTGAGCGAGGAACAGCGAGTTTTCACAACCGAGTTCCTTTTACAAACCTCTATCATTGGATGATCCCTTAGTTCAGAAGAGTCATCAGAAGTAGTAGTAGTATTTTGGGTATGTATCTCACCGTTGATTCTTCTTTTTGACTGGTGTTTATTTTGGTTCTAGGATGCAGATATTAATGAAAATTTATTAATTTTGATACAATATTCTTTCCATTAAAATAGAGTTACTAAGACGTTAAAAGACATTATACTTTTACTTTATTAATATATAACTATTAATTTCAAAAAGTTTACAATATTGACTAAAGTTTTATTTTGATTTTTTTTTCATATTCAATTGAGATCTAAAAATTCTTTTCTGAAGTATTTAAAACTATTAATTTTAATTTAAAAATTTAAACCCACCCTAAAAATCTCACTACCACAATCTAAACCTAAACCTTGAGAGTATAAAAGTATTTTAACATGTCTTTTACATATTTGAAGAAATCTATTTGTAATTTAATTTAACAAGGGATTATAACATATTAAAGCATTTATAATGTAAAATTTCATTTTTTTTTCTTAAGTGGAATAGAATATAGAATAAAAATGCTCTTCCAATTCCATTTTCACTTCATAATGGAGTATTGAACGAATTAAAAAACATATTACTTCATTTATAGAGTAAATTTTATTATGGAATAGAATTTTGAATGTTTTTTATCCTATTTTTTTTTACTTTATTTGAGTGGAAAAATGGAGTTAACACATAAATGCCTTAGTAACTTTTTAGCTTTTGAATATAAATTTCTCTAAACTCTCTCTCTAGAAATCTTCTCTAGAGCCTTGGTTTCTCTTTCGTGGTTTTCGTTTTTAGAAAGAACTTTAGAAGTTATTATGACTTTAATCTTGTTAAGGTTCTAGAACTGATATTGCCGGCAAAAATAATGATGAGAAGATAAGATGCAAGAGTTAGAGATAGTCATGTAAAGATATGCGGAAAAGATATGTATCTATCTAGTTGTTACTATGTGTATATAACACAATGTATGTACGATGAAATCAATAACAAGTACTCTTCTTAGATTTCTCTTGTCTTTCAAGGTATCAAAGCCACAACAAAACTAAAAATTGGTTGCGAGTTGTTTATTGACGAGAGATAAAAGATGGTTGATGGTAAAGAGATCGTGAGTTCTTCGGGTGTGTCCATCGGAAATACGTCGCCTTATTACTTGGCTCCGTCGGATAACCCTGGAACATCAATCTCTCCGGTTGTTCTAAGTGGAGGGAACTATGCCGAGTGCGCATCAGAACTCGAAAACGCCTTACATGCTAAGTGAAAGATCGGGTTTGTGGATGGAAGCTTGAAGATTCCAGATGAGAAAGTAAAACCAGATGAAGCAAAGATGTCGAGGATTGCTAATTCTATGATTGTTGGTTGGATCAGGGCATCAATATCGCCTGTGATACGATCAACGGTCCCGTTTTCCCCAGATGCCTGCAAGATGTGGTCAGAGTTACGAAAGCGCTTCTCGGTGGGGAGTGCGGTTCGGGTGCATCAGCTCAAAGCAGAGCGAACATCATCTAAGCAAGATGGATCCAGTGTAATGGATTACTTTGGACGGTTGTCTACGACTTGGGAGGAGCTGCTGAATTGCAAGCCAATCCCAACGTGTCTGTGAAGCATCTGAAGTGTATGCTAAGGAGTATGAGGAAGAAAAAGTACATCAGTTTTTGCTTGGACTCGATGAATCGAGGTTCAGCAATGTTTGTACCAACATCATTGGGATGGAGACTTTACCAGACCTCAACTCAGTGTATCAACGGGTAATCCGAGAAGAAAAACGACTAGGAGCTTCACGTATTGAGATGAAGGAAGCTCCAGTTGGTTTCACTGCAAAGAGTGTGCAGCGAGAATATGAGGATCCCGTGGTAATGGCTGCTGTTGCACGTGGTCGAGGTTTAGTAGCGTGTAGTAATTTTGGTTGTACTGGACATGAGAAGAAGGAGTGTTGGCAACTAATAGGGTTCCCTGAGTCGTTTACTGAACGAAACCAGACGAGTGGAAGAGGAGGCAGAGGTAGAGGTCGGGGACGATCAAACTCCACTTCCACACGAGCAAACACGGTGCAAGTGCAAGGAGAACATCAGGAAACCAAGGACAGCCAATACCAAACTTGCAGCAGAGCAGTGGGCATCTCTTACATCATTACCGGAGCGTCAAAAGCCATCTCCAATCCCTCATCGGTTAAACGGTACAGTACAAAGTGGTGAGGTTATTATAGACACTGGATCATCGCATCACATGACAGGGGATGTCTTGTTGCTTATTGATGTTCGTAGTATCATTCCCTGTCCAGTGAGTTTTGCACATGGTAGTCAAGTAATGGCTACTAAGAGTGGGAGTTTGCGGTTGTCTGCAAACTTGACTTTGAAGGATGTGTTATTTGTTCCTAATCTGAACTGTACTCTATTGTCTGTTGCAAAATTGCTTTGTCAAACTGGTTGCTTGGCAGTATTTACAGATACTTTGTGTATTTTGCAGGACCGTTTTACAAGGACCCTGATTGGAGCCGGTGAAGTCAAAGATGGTATCTATGTTTATCGGGATGTGACGATTACGAGAGGTTACAGAGTTAGAGCTTCAGAAGATCAGACTGTGTGGCACTGTTGTCTAGGGCATTCTGCTTATGGTGTTTTGAGTTATTTACCTTTTATTTCTGGTGTTAAAAGATGTCCCAAACAAGTTTGGTGGATGTAAGATTTGTTTTCAGTCTAAACAAACTAGAGAAGTGTTTTACGAAAGTCTTAATAAAAGTTTAGCTCCATTTGATTTGATACATGTTGATCTTTGGGATCCTTATCGTGTGCCTTCTATGTGTGGAGCAGTATACTTTCTGACCATAGTAGTTGACTTTACTAGAGCTGCGTGGATACATCTTTTACTTGAGAAAAGTGAAGTGAAACGTGTACTGCCAAATTTTATTACTTTTGCATTCCGACAGTTCGGCAAAGAGGTAAAGATGGTGAGGAGTGACAACGGCACACAGTTTATGTGTTTGTAAAACTACTTTGACGAGAAGGGTATCGTGCATCAGACATCTTGTGTGGGAACCCCTCAACAGAATGGACGAGTGGAGAGAAAGCACCGTCACATTCTGAATGTGGTTAGATCAATATTGTTTCAGGCAAATCTTCATGTCAAGTTCTGGGGGTAAAGTGTTTTAACTATAGCTCATCTCATAAACATGACTCCAACAAAGATTCTAAATGGTAAGTCACCATATGAACTTCTCTACGGAAAGCCACCATTATATGATAATCTCAAAGTATTTGGGTGCTTGTGTTTTGTGCATCACGCAAGGAGATATAGAGATAAGTTTAGAGTGAGAAGCAAGAAGTGTGTGTTCATGGGATATCCTTTTGGAAAGAAAGGGTGGAAGATATACGATATGGAGAATGACGAGTTTCTGGTGTCTAGGGATGTAGTAT
>JABAYD010052068.1:0-12110 GCA_014822095.1 Diplotaxis tenuifolia
CAGTGTATGTAACTGCATAAACGGCACGCAGTTGAAAAATCGGAGATAAGACCTACTTACCTACTGACATGGCGAAACGAAATGTTTTCATTGGCCCGAATATAATTGCTGACGTGGACAGTTCCATATGGCTTTATATCCGTCTTTTAATAGAGTTAAATTATTGAATAAAACACCTAAATTAATAGGTAGTGAACCATTAACAATCCCACGTGTTTGGGTCAGTGTTTTCATATTCAGTTAGATTTTTTATATATGCACAAATTATGTCCAGGAAAAAGTACTTTCCTCAATTCCTCAAGGAAGAATATACGAAAAAGTACTTTTCTCTAATTTGGGTGAGGAAAAATTAATAACATAAATTCTATAATCTTTGTTTATTAAACTTCTAACTACAATTTTTTTAACATAAATTATATGCATCTTATCTCTTTTTGGATATATATAAATCATATGTAAAATAAGCTTGTATGGACTCTCTTAATGGGCTAAATTGATAGCTAGTGGGCCATTAACTATATATATAATACAAGCCCCTTAACTTTAAGGAAATCAACGCGTGAAATTCTAGAGCGTAGACGCTACCGCCAGAGAACTCGTGATTTGGGCTCTATCAAAGCTCGTAAAGCCCAATTTAAAATCCGGCCCAATACTTCTCTCTATCATCCCGCCAAAAAGGGAAGAGATATTCCCGCCACAACAGCAATACCCTCCCCTTTATGCCCTTGAATTACATTTCCTCAGTCAATAATCACTTTCTCCGAGTTCAAAGAAGAAGACGAAACAAGTTTCCGGCGAAAAGAGATTTCTGTGAGAAATGGATGTGCCGGAGGAGACGAGGCTTCGCCACAAGCGAGATTTCATCCAGTTCCTCGAAAACGTAACTCTCTCTCTCTGTCACGAGACATCTCAATCTTCTGTTCGTATAACTTTGAGTTCTTTGATTTTTGTAGATCTACATGGATGAAATCAAGGCGCTGGTGCAGAACAAACGTCACCGTCTCATTGTTAATGTTTCTGACATTCATACTCACTTCCGCGAATCTGAATCTTCCTCTAGGTTTCTCCTCTTCTCAAATCTCTCTGTTTCCTATATTCTCCTAATCCTCCAACTCCTTGCTAGTAGTAGAGGAGTAGTCAATTTCGTTTAGTTTTCTCGATTTGAGTTTTTAGGGTTTTATCGATTTTGGGGGTTTCATTGGAATGTAATTAATAAGAAATTTGGGAGAAGATTAAGCCATTGGAGTAAGAATAGATGATAATCTCTCTTTCCTAATTTCGCCAAATCTTGGAATCGTCTCTTAGTAGTAGAATGGTAATCAATTTCGTTTAGTTTTCTGGATTCCTTGAGTTTTAGGGTTTTGTCGATTTGGGATAAGACTAAGCCCTAGTAGTCAGAATGAATGATAGTTAGAAAGCTAGTTTGTTTAGATTTCAATCTTTTTTGCCTCAATCAACTGAATTCAAGTTGATTTCGTTGTTTTTTTGTCTGTAGGATACTGAAGAATCCAATTGAGTATATGCAATCATTTTGCGACGCAGCCACTGAAGCTACACGCAATATTGACCCTAAATACTTGAAGGAAGGTGAGCAAGTTCTTGTTGGATTTGAAGGTCATTTTGTCTCTCGCCGTGTCACACCTAGAGAGCTCCTCTCTGAGTTTATTGGATCTTTGGTATGTGTTGAGGGCATTGTCACGAAATGTAAGCCTCTTTATGTCATTACTCTAGTCCTTCGTGGTTTTCCTGAAGAGTTAAAGTCACTGACGCTTGTTTTGCTTTCAGGCTCTCTTGTGAGGCCAAAGGTTGTTAAAAGTGTACACTTTTGTCCATCAACCGGTGAATTTACCAATCGAGAATATCGAGACATTACGTCCCATGCGGGTTTACCCACTGGCTCTGTCTATCCCACTAGGGTAATTACACGCAGCATCTACCTTTATTGCTGGAAGATTTGCTTGTTACTGAGTTTTTTTTATGTCCAGGATGATAATGGCAACTTATTGGTGACTGAGTATGGTCTGTGCAAATACAAAGATCACCAGACCTTGTCAATTCAAGAAGTGCCTGAAAACGCTGCTCCTGGTCAGCTTCCTCGAAGTGTTGATGTCATTGCTGAGGATGACTTGGTTGACTCATGCAAGCCAGGAGATCGTGTGGCTGTTGTTGGCATTTACAAAGCTCTTCCAGGCAAAAGCAAGGGTAGCGTAAATGGAGTCTTTAGGTGCGTGTCTTCTTACAACCCCTTAATCTCAGTATGCTCTTTTTCACTATGATAACCCTGACCGAGTTTTATCTGTGTAGGACCATCCTCATAGCCAATAATATCTCTCTGCTCAACAAAGAAGCAAATGCACCTATATACACTCCACGAGACTTGCAGGAGATTAAGAAGATTGCAGCAAGAGATGATGCTTTTGATCTCCTTTCTCGTTCCTTGGCACCTTCTATCTATGGGCACGCTTGGATCAAGAAAGCTGTAATACTACTGATGCTTGGCGGTATGGAAAAGAACCTCAAGAACGGAACTCACTTAAGAGGGTAAGTTGATACTTAGAAATAAAATCCAACTTCGATTCACTGGTATGACTGTTTCTAAATTTCGTTGAACCAAAACATTTTTGCTTTCAGGGACATCAATATGATGATGGTTGGTGATCCATCTGTCGCCAAATCTCAACTCCTGAGAGCAATCATGAATATTGCACCATTGGCTATATCAACTACTGGCCGTGGTTCTTCCGGTGTTGGGTTAACTGCTGCTGTGACATCTGACCAAGAAACAGGTAAAAAATCACATTAAAAGCCTTTTTTAAACAATGGCAGAAAAAGGTCCAAGTGCTTTGTCTCATGCAAATCAATTCTCTTTTTCTTATCAGGGGAAAGAAGACTAGAAGCTGGTGCAATGGTCCTCGCTGATAAAGGTATCGTCTGCATTGACGAGTTTGATAAGATGAACGATCAGGACCGAGTTGCTATACACGAAGTGATGGAGCAACAGACTGTAACAATCGCCAAAGCCGGTATTCATGCATCACTAAATGCTAGATGCAGTGTGGTTGCAGCAGCAAATCCCATTTATGGAACCGTAAGTTTGCATAAAACTCGTCCTGATCTGTTGACTCGATTGACTAGCAAACATCTCTTGTTCTAATAGTCTTGTGCCTGCAGTATGACAGATCATTAACTCCAACAAAGAACATTGGACTTCCAGACTCGTTGCTCTCTCGTTTTGATCTGCTGTTTATCGTGTTGGATCAAATGGATCCTGGTATTGATAGCATGATATCGGAACACGTCTTGCGCATGCACCGTTACCAAAACGATAGAGGTAGCCTACAAATCATATTTCTCAGGTGTACTAAACATTTCATTCACAATCAATGACTTGAGACATATCTGCCTTTTGAGTGAATTATAGGTGAGGCAGGGCCAGATGGGAACTTGCCGTATGGGAGAGAGGAAGATGGTGAAAGCGAAGTGTTTGTTAAGTATAACCGAATGCTGCATGGGAAGAAGAAGAAAAGAGGCCAAACAAATGAGAAAACTCTTACGATTAAGTTCCTGAAGAAGTACATTCACTATGCCAAGCATCGTATTCAGCCAGAGCTCACTGACGAAGTGAGAGACTATACTTCAACATTCATATTTACGTATTTGATATCTGATAAGCTTCCCACTTAAATCTCTCTTTTATTATTTAATCTTCAGGCATCTGAACGTATCGCAGAAGCATATGCAGATCTCAGAAATGCAGGCTCTGATACTAAGGTAAAAAATCATATCGCAATTCTGAGTTTTGTGGTTTTAGGAAACTTGTATTTGACATGACTATCCACATTTCTGTAGACTGGAGGTACGCTTCCCATAACAGCAAGAACTCTAGAGACAATTATCCGTCTTGCCACAGCACATGCTAAACTGAAGTTAAGCAGAAAGGTAATAAACAAACTCAAATATTCCGTTGTCTTCCTGGTCGTGAATAAATTGTTTTACTACGTTTCACACTCTTAAAGTCAATCATATCTTTGTTTTTAAAAGGTTACTAAAGTCGACGCAGAGGCTGCCTTGAAGCTGATGAACTTTGCAATATACCATCAAGAACTGACAGAGATGGATGAACGTGAGCAAGAAGAACGTCAAAGGGAACAAACAGAACAAGAAAGAACACCAAGAGGCAATCAAGAGAATGTCTCTGTAAATGTTGAAAGGTACCTAATTTGATTTCTTCCACCTAGATCCACATCGCAGCTATCTTAATTGTAATACATTGTTTTTTTTCTTGTCTTGCTGGTTCACACAGTGAAACAGCAGATGATGCAATGGACGTAGATGAACCTCCTGCAGAGCAATTTAGCGGCACTGTCTCTGCAGCAAGGATTGAGGCGTTTGAGCGAGTGTTTGGGCAGCACATGAGGGCAAACAGGCTCGACGACATCTCTATTGCCGATATAGAGACAGTAGTCAACAACAATGGAGTTGGGGCTTCTCGTTACTCTGCAGATGAGATTATGGCTCTATTAGAGGTACATCACATAATAAGAAACATGTTTAATTTTTGTTGTTTAGACTATTTTGCTCACTACTTACCCTAAATGTGGATTTATTGCAGAAACTGCAAGATGATAACAAAGTGATGATCAGCGACGGAAAAGTCCATATCATTTGATCCATCATAAGAAATGCAACCAAAGAAGTTGTTTCATCATCTGTTAGAACTCAAAGTAGTGTAGAAGTGGCAGATGAGACGTTATTGGAGACCAAAGTATCTTTTCTTTTAAAAACGTACTTTTTAAGTTATGTGCTTGCGCATCTATTATTGAAGTGAGAAACACAAGTCAATAGTTGCTGGTGAAGGTATTCACTGTCCTCAAAAAGATTGTGTACTTAAGCAATGCAACCTCTTTGTTAAGTCCTCACTCATTCAGCCTTGCATAATTTTTTATTACCCCACCCCACAGAGAAATCAGCAAGGATATATTTTATAAAATTCTTATAAACAAGGCTAAGAGACAGTTTTCTTCACTTTTGATTGGTAACATGATGTCCACTTGAGTTAGATCGAGTTATGGGTATAAATCAAAAATGTTACCAATCATGAATTAGTTTTGATTTTTTGATTTTTTTTGTTTTGAGTTATAATGTGGTAAAGTTGAGTTATATTTCTGAGTTGTCTTCTTTGTAAAATAAGTAAATCAAATGTTAAACCAGCATCAAGGAAAAGTGGGTGTAATAGAACTCGAGGTAGTGTGTTTTACACAAAAAAAAAAGAACTTGAGGTACTGTTTTACTGATTCAATTATTTTCACGTTAGTTCTTTTTAGTTTTGAAAAAGCTTCATCAACTTTTGTACAAGCATTTATTTGTTAGTAAACTTTTTTATAAAAATTCTTTTCAATTTAAATTATTCAATAATTTGTTTTATAGTATAAATTATTAATTGTGTTTGGTAATTAAAGTTACATATATAAAGTTATATGTTTATATGAGATATTTTCTATTACATATACATATAATACATATGTTTATATATCTTTCACGAATTTTAGTTTAACATAACGAGTTTTAGATTAACAAAGTGTTTTGTCTAATCTATTTTCTTACTAATTTTGTAATATCTGTAATAATTTTATATTTATAATTTTTATTTATTTGAAATAGTATTTATTACAATTTATATAACAAAATGTTACCAATCAATTATATTATTAGTGATTAATTATGGTTTTTGAAAAAATATTACAATTTATTTTGTCAAACTTTTTTTATACATATTAAAAATATCATTAGTTAACTTAAAATGGTATACTGGCATTTTTGGTTTTAAAATACTTTATTATTTATAAATTTATATTTTAATTATTTGAAAAAAAATATACTATATCTTATACATCGAAAACGTTAACGCCACATAAATTTATAGCTTTTACCACATATTTTTACAACAAATTACATCAAATTATGCTGCATAGTACAAATCATTCTTGATACTACATGTCACCGATGGGAGCCTATTTTCATCCCAATTTGGTAAATGTTCTCACAAACTGGGGATAGTTTGTAGGTCTAGTTAACCACTCTGTTGTAGACCTTCGTCAATAATTTAGAGTCGGAAAGTTTATTTTATTAATCTAGATATTATATTATAAATAATTAAAATATATATTCTTTTTCAATGCTATGTTGAGTGAACTAAAGAAACTGAAAAAGTTCAAGGAAACAACAAAAACAAAAATTGGAGAAGGTGAAGTCATCAAAAGGATTCAATTTTCCATTCAACAAAAACTACCATCACAACAACACAAAGGCTAGAATATACCCAAGATTCATGGTAGGAAGCCCAAATCCCACACAACATCTCAGTTCATAACTACTTACATGTTTCACATTTTATGCGAAACGAAATCACACACATGAGAAACCAATCAAACTCCGTGGCTGGTTTGAGCAGACGTGAGAGGAGGAGGAAGCGGTTTACCACGCCCCATTGTGAACCCTCTCGTCCCATCAGGCATTTTCGGGCCGGGCGGAGGCTTTGAGACCTCCACCGGATGCTGATGATGATGATGACTATAATTATGATGGAACGATGATGAGCTTGATGGAGAGGTTCCATGTACTGTTGGCAAAATTAAGAAAAAAAGTTTGGGTCTCCAAATTTCATTACCACTTTCAATTGTAATGGATAATATTACTCTTAAGAAAGTACCAATACCGTTGCTGCCTTGATGACTCTGTCGCCTTCCCCGTCCCCGATTTCTGGTTTTGTTCCCATTTTTATCAACACCGTCCTGCAAATATGGTTAAAACGAACAATCTGAACATCATAACCATGCAAGTTAGTAGAATCGATTTATGCAATCCCCAAATATTCCAGACAGTAGTGTTGATTCCATAACTTTCAATCAAATAATTTGACAAAACCATGAAAGACAGGCCACGACGAGATCTAGTAATATAAATAAAAAAGAACTTACGTTATCAGCCGGACTATCAGAATGGTAGTGATGCTGATGTTCATTTGCCTTTTTGTTCTCTTCACCACCAGTTTGATCATGCACTCGACCTGTACTGTCCTTCTCTGGGTCTACGTCCTTCCTAGCTGGTCTTCTCTGTGCATACTTTCCCTATGGTAAATAAGCAGTGAAACTTATAAAAGCTATCGTTTGATTACATATGTATGCTTCAAGTAGAAGATTCTTCAGGGATTACTTACTGCTTGTTCAAGAAGAAGCTTCACTCGCATACCATTTCTCCAGTCTTGCTCGTTATTCAATGTAGCGGCCTGCACCAATTAATAAAAGTAGAAAACGACACCCGTTCCTTAGAGAGCTAATTAAAATATCATGCATTTCGTGTAACTTTTATTTGACACTCACCGCTTTCTCAGCTGCCTCCACAGTTTCATATTCCACAAAGGCATGTAACTATAGCCAAAAGAAGATAATCGAATTACTATAGATATTTTTCACTGTTATTGTGATTCCATATAAGAAAGTTCTCCATGAAGTTCCTTACTCTGGTTCTAATGAAATTGTCTTTCTTACAACCCTTCTCTGATTCTTCAGCAGCATTTGGATCACATATGGACACACTTTTAATGCTACAATTGGAAATTCAGTAGTATAAATAATTACAACCAAGATATGACAGGAGAAAAGGAGTGACTAAATAATAAGATAAATAAAGTTAAGGGCTACCTTCCCGCTTTATGAAATATGGCACGAATGTTCTCCTCTGAATGATCCTCCGGCAAATTTTCCACCAAAACAGTGAAGATCTATGGTACACAAAGATTAAGAGCGAATATATCCAAAAGGAACCAAATGAGATGAGTTAGACCGAGAGAGAAGGTTACATTGAGGCAATTAATACCTTTGGATCCCTGACCTCAGGAAGAGGACTCAGACGCTTCACCTTCTTCCCATCCGCACTAACAACCTGCAGGTTGACCAAATAGATACTCAAAATCCGTACGAGTTTCATCTGGTATTTAATTATAATTCCTTATGGCTATATTACTCCCAGCCATTTCCATTCATACTGCATTTGTAAATAGTATGAAGACGCTTACAAGAAATGACGACTCCTTCAAGGCTGATACTATCAAATCATGGTCGCGAGTAAGCTTCTTCAGTTTATGGAATGTAGCAATGGTAGATATGGGAACTGCATAGGAAAAAGAAAGCCATTGTTATGGTTCTTACAATTTTCATACTCAAAGTCTGATTAGAACATTCACTGTCGCAACGAAATTTTATCAATAACTTGAGTTTAACCAACTACTATACTCAAGAAGTCCAAAAATTTGAGACAGAAAGGCCAAAAAATATGTTTGCGTCAAGTATACATTCCAGTTCATTAGTTGCAATATCTCTATCCAAGAGAGTGTGTGTGTTTTTTTAAGTCAATTGCGTATCAAACAATGGTCACAAAGTTTCAAACTTCCAGTCTTCCATGTTTCAAGTATCAGAAAGTTAACAGTCACAAAATCAAGGGACTATTGCTTGTTTCAGAGTCAAAAGAAATTTAAACTGACCAAAGCCTTTCTTGTTCTTCTTCATAGTATTCAGAAGAAACTTGTCAGTAGGCAAATTCTCGTCACTAAAGTAGTACTCAACCTGCAACCAAATACCTGAATCAATTGAAAACTAGTCTTACATCAAACATACGTTGAAGGACATAACACTAAAACCAAACTCGAAAGCAGTGCTTTGATATTTTTCAAGAAAACAAGAAAGAGCATAGACCCCTTGCCTGTTTAATGATCTTCTGCTTCAACTCATCACTGGGAACATCAATAACGTCGGACTCGACCGGGTTATCATCGTGATCGTGATCGCGATCCTGGCCGATGTTTCTCTCGTGGTCTAAATCATCATCCGACACAACAACATCATCTGGAGATACAGTAACTGGTGAAGAATCGAGTTCATGTGACGGCGGCTGCGGTTGCGGTTGGGTATAAGTATCCGCGGTTGAAGTAATCGCGTCTTCAACTACTTCCGGTTTGATGGTGGTGGCGATGGGAGGCGTTTCCATATTCACGGAGAGAAGAGGAAAAGACGACGAAGATCGTCAGAGAAGAAAGAGTTAGAAAAAAAAAAAAGGATCGTCCGTCCCGCTCCTCTTTTTCTTTTGGAGTCGTCTCTCTCTCTTCCTCTTACCTCTCAGCCGACGCGTCTTCTCGTTCTTTTGGTTTTATATGATGAAGACTTTTTCGTGATGAGTCAAAGGTTAGTTTCGTCATTAGTTGAAACGGTATCGTGTTGGCATACTTCATCCGATGTGAAAATAACGGGCTTCTGATGGGCTTTTAACGGAAGTCTCATTATCATGCAATGGTCCATCAATTTGGCAGACTAGCTAAGCCTTCTTGTGGGAAGTTTACTCAATTGTTTTCATATATTTCGTATTGAAATGTTGTAGAAACAAAGTATATATTATATATACAGAAAATATTCAAATAAAATCGAGGGAACGTGTTTCAGTAAACCACAAGAACAAAAACATGAAATAAACAATTCTGTGAGGATTTTTTTCATATATTAGGAAGAATAAAGTAATTGATTTATATATCTATTAGCAATAGAACCAGTTCTAAGATTATTTTTTTTGAATATTTTTTTTCTTTTTCAGTTATTTTTAAAGCTAAACTTTCATTCAACAAGGATAAACTTGAACCCACCTTCCTATATACGTAGAATTTGTTTACTAAACAACTACACTGATGTCACATATCTATATTATTTCCACAAATTATATACTTAGCAGAATGAAAGTAGAAATGTCCATGCTTGCGTTGGATTAGGACTGGTTCTATAGCTAGCAAGTAAAGTTTACTGAAAGAGAGCATCGTATATTTTTGTGCATTCTCATGTTCTTAGTGGATGTTGATGTTTCAGTAATGCACACAATAACTTTGTAAGTTCTAGTTGATTGAAGATGAAGCATATGTTGAAAAATGATGGATACCATATTTGTAAATGATGTGACTAAACGTTGGCTTCCATTTAACCCCTAAAGTATTAAGACATGAGAGTGCAAGTAATCTTTAGAACACTCTATTGGAATGATGACTCGGAGATTAATATTTTATAGTCTCTCTTATCAACCACTTAAAAGGGAATGTTGATCTATACACTAGCATATCATCAAAACTTATACACATAATGATCAAATTATACATGTTGACAGTGACCAACTAAGAGTGATATGTTAAGTATAACAATATATATTTGATTTTTATATGTTAAACGAATCATGTAAGAAGTACTTTTAGATTTTGAAAGATATATGTGGACTATGCAATCTAAATGGTCGAATTCAAAATTGCGCTGACATTTGTATAGTTTTCTGAAACTCCACAAGCTGTTAACTTAATGAAGGATCATCATAATGGTCTAAACATTAACTAGCATTTGAAGATAAAACAAAATGCAATGTAACAATAGTTATCAAATTTTCAAATATTATTATGTGAAATTCCTGACTTCACCCTTGTATAGTATACTACATCTAGATTTATTGGAATTGATTTGAAAATTGATCTAGATATCTTTCATAATAAATGAAACACTGTAATTGGCCATATAGTTTCTTCTTGCTTGCCTTGTAGTGCGATTGGCTAAGTTCTTTTTTGGTCCATCTTTGGTCCTCCACCAAATAAATGAGAACATTTATATTCCCTCTCCTCTCTTTCTACAATTTGTATGGAGTCTATGTCAAGTACAAATTCTTAATACTTTTGGCTGTAGCTGATAAATCTACATTGTTTAATCAAGATTGTTGTGGATAATATTATTATTATATTAACTAAAAGATTAATTTGTTTAAGGCATCTCATTAAACACGATCAGTTTATAGCGTACACACATAATGTTTTCTTTTGTAGATAGAATATTTGATGTAACAACACTAAAATGTCAGTAGCAATATTGATTATATTCCACATAATCAAGTACTATCAATGTATTCTGAAAGACTAGTTAGTCCGTACATGTTTTATTTATAACATTTCTAAGGATTCATAGTGTTATATACTCGTTTACAAAATAAAATAAAATTAATCAACAATTCCAAAGTGTTGTGCATAATGTGAAAACGTTTCAAAAAGGAATAACAATGCTTATTCCAATTCGTTGCGTAGATATGAGATATGAAGTACATATTCTGATCTGCAGTACTTTTTGAGCATTTTCTGAAAACAGAGTTTCTTGGAGAAATTACAAACAAACAAAAGATAATATTGAGACTTTGGCTACTAGAAAGCCACTTTAATATTCTGCTAACGTCTCTACAATAAAAGGGGTTTCGAAAATCATTAGGCTGTTACTGTTTTAGTCTTTAAATAGTGAAAGGGTACCCTCTCCCTAAAACATAGGAATATATGTTTTTTCGTCTTGGTTTCCGATTTGGTAAATTTAGTAAATGGTCGAGTTGACTATATATATATCCAAAAATCTCCACTGAGGCATCTCACGTGAAAGTCACCAGAGACTTGGAGGCAAGAAAGCTCATCATCACGAGGGGAAGTAAGTGAACTGGTCTCTTAAGTCATAACAATTTGATTGCCATCATCAATCTAGAATTTGCGTAATAAGAGGGTCAAAAATAGTCTGTGAATAAACACACCTGAATGGTCTAATGATAGCCGAATTCCGGTGAGCTAAGCAATACGGTTTGAAGTACGGTCCTGAAATACTAAGGCCCTAAACAAAAAAAAATAACGGGGGCCTTCACTTCTACTGTAAAGTTAAATAACACAAGAAAAAAGAGAGATAGATTAGAAGGATAAAAGCATAGTTTACACTGTGGGAAAATAATGGGGTCCATATTCTGTTTTGAGTTTTGTTGTTAATTTTTTTTTGGTTAAATGTTCAAAATTTAGTTCTATAATTTATTTTTAAAATAATTGGAGACCCTAAAAAAGTGGAGCCTCTAGACTCAGGTTTCATCTAGTTGTGTTCAAGAAAATCCCTGACTCTACAACAATAAACATGTATGGTCATGCGACGTAATATGGGTGGGCACATTACCCGATACCCGAACTCGTACTCGAACCCGACCGAAAATATCCGAACCGAAATCCGAACCGAAGTAGAAAAATA
>JABAYD010052087.1:0-11663 GCA_014822095.1 Diplotaxis tenuifolia
TGCTACAGCTTGGTCTTGTTTCTACATCAACACATAATACATAAATATTTTATAGTAGCTGTATAATTATTTTGTTATCCGCCTACTACTATTTCTCATATATACCAGTCACCCATTCTTAATAACCCCGTTTGATCAGAATCGGAGTAATTGTCTGTAAAAGCTAAAATGTCCTCACTTTTTTCTTTTAATTTTATATGTCAAACGAAAAATCATAAAATTACATCGAAAATGTCAATGTTTTTTATTTAATTTATAGAATTTGATAAAAATATTTCAAAATCGAAAAACTGTTTTTTCTTTTTTTCGTGAAAATTATGAAAATGTGGTTAAAAACGATTTTAAATATTTTTTTCGAATTTGAAATGTATTGAATTTCAATATTTGTCCATGAGTTCATTGATCCATAGGGGGTTTTTGTTTAGTTTTGATTACCTGGAAAGAATTTGATTTAGGGTTTCAATAAATGATGAAGGGTATGAAGATTAGTGAAGGGTATAACCAATTTAATTTTCAAGATAAGGGCAAATGATTTAATGGTTCTCGGAATCGTCGCATTAGCGGAATTAGGTAATTCTCCGTGCGCTTCTTGATTTTCTTTAATTTAAAAAAATAACATTAGAATTTAACATTGCATTAGAAAAACCAAACACACACAAAAACAGAGACTTATTTTAAGAACACATTAAACACACACATGTACAGTACGACATGGTACTGTACGGGTAATAAGATATATAGAAAGAAACAAACACGAGACGATGGATAGAATATTTAGAGTTGTGAGAATCGATTGATGGGAGTAGGATCAGCAATGTCTGGTGCAGTAGCAACGACGACGGAACCCACGGCATTTACCTCCAGGAAAACCTTCGTTGTGACACACGTTTGCGCAATTGTGTCTGCTCACACATGGACCCCTGAACTTATGGCTCTTCGACTCACACGTGCGTGCCTCCACGGTGACCGGACCCATCCCTAACACACACTTTTTTTTTATCAAAATAATTTACGAAACTTCTACTTATGTATTAACTTTAAAAAAAAATAGGTTTCAAGAGATGTTTCACTTCACTCTATGCCATAACGAATATTAGGAAGAAGAAGCGATAAAATCAACTTTTACTATATCCGTTCACTAGAACAATCGTTAAAACTATGAACCCACAAACACACATACACACACATATATATATATAAGTATGTTATATTTTGTGTAAACATTAAATATGTGCATTCATAGCTAGATATTAAGTTATATATGGGAGTAATGAACCTGTGGCAACGAAAAGCATGAACATAAGGAGAACAGCTGATATCACACGAACAGAAAGCTTCATTTTGAGAGAGATCAAGAAAATTTTAGAGAGTGAGAGAGAGAGCTGAAAGGAAACAAATGTTAAGTGTGTAGGGATAATGAGGAAGGTAACACTATATATAGGGACTATATATAAAGGAGGTATAAGCTAGAACGATCGAGAATGTTGATTATTATACTACGCAATCGAGTATTAATTAATAGACATTTTTGAATATGTTTTTAAAAAAGTTTAGTGATAGGTATATACTTTTTGAACCATTATCACATTTCGATATTCCTTATTGATTGTTGCCACAGTGGTCTGACGACGTTTTGTCGATTTTCTCTTTAATTTTCCTGCTTTTTCACATTTATTTGGTCCATTTGTTTGCTTTACCGACACCGTGTAAATGCAAATCTGGTCCTCATTGGAACTGTTAACAGGCAAGTAGATTTTATAAGAGTTTGATGAAAATTTTGGAAAAATACTGCCTCCATTTTGCGAAGAACGTCGTTTTAAAATTTGGAATAATTTGTAAATTACTTTATTAGTAGTTTAAAATTTGAAAATTACATAGTTTATTTTATTTTTTGAAAACTACACTTTATTTAATGTGGATTGACATTTTTATCCAAACTATATATTTCAGTATTGAAATATAAATTCAAAAATAAATGATAAATCTTTGTATTGAGATAAATATGTTATTTACCATTTTAAATTAAATAACAAAAATATTATAAGAGATATAATTTGTTTTTACTTTATCATGAAGTTTTTACATGAGCTTTAGTTCGTCATTCCAGAATTGAATCCCCCCCCCCCATACATAACAAAGCTTTAAGTCAAAAACGAGACTTCCTTCCAACACAAGTTGATTAGTTAGCCTGAATAGCCAAACAATTACACTACCACAGCTTAACGTACGTTACTTACTTTAATTTTCAGCATGAAAGATGCGCAAATCAAGAGAAGTGACTAGCCTAAATTGACCATGAATTTTCATGATTTTTATTCACATTCCACTTTCCAAACACTCCAGCTATATGCATCATAATTTTTTTAAAGAAAAACAAAAACATAACTATTTTCAAAATAAAACACAAACACGATTAGAAACTAAAATTTGATTCATGGATTAACAAAACTCTTAATGGATCAGAGGAAGACTCCGTGAAACTAGAGAAAGAAAAAAATTTCTTCAGAAATAGAGATTACAGAGAAGAAAAAGGTACGTCTCGAAGTTTTTTTTTGTCCAAAAAAATAAAATTTTTAAAATATATATATTAAAAAGAATAGTGTAAATACTCAAAACATTTTTTTGTTAGGGTAGTTATTTTAATTGAGAGATATTCAGATTGGATAATTTAGTAAATTTATATATACAAAAGTTTGTTTTTCAAAATGCTTAAATATTACTGTATTTTTCAAATTAAAACCTTACTGAAGTATATTTCTCCTAATTTTCCCATAAATTTTATTTTTGTTCATAAAAAGTGTTTCCCAGTGAAACTTTTAAATAGAAATCAAATTTACTACTATTACTTTAATACATTAGTTAGAAACATAAATTAATTCAATGTGTAAAAAAATGATAATTTTTTATTTTTTTAATATATATGTAAAATCTTCAAGTGACACTTATTAATTTATTATGAAATAAAAAGAGCATTTAAAAAAACATTACATCAGATTTTTTTATTTGAGCGATTTCCATATAAAATTCTCGGATGTTATAATTTCATTTCAAATTTAATAAACCGTAAAAACTTATAAAATAAAATTATAAGTGTAACATTATCAATGTAAAACTCTATTTTTTTAGAAATATAGAGTAAAATGGAAAATAAAAATGCTTCGATTATATTAATTCTTACTCTATAAAAGAGTAAAAACAAAAAAAATAGATTACTCCATTTATGAAATAAATTCTATGATAAAATAAACAATAGAATAGAATTGAAATATTTTTACTCTGTATTTTTTTTACTTCATTTTCAAAGAGAAAATTAGTGTTGGAACGATGATGACTAGTCAGATAATGTGAATACGATAGTGGCCACGTGAAAAAAAGCAAGTACACCAAGTGAAAGAAGTAAGGACGATCCACTATCGTTCCAAAAAGAAAAAAAAAATCTTTAAAGATTGTATTCAAAGTAAAGTTGGTATTTTACACACTATTTTCAGGAAAAAAAACGCAGTAGAAACTCAATAACTTAGTAATACACCATACTTTTGCCATTATTAGTAATTTTAGTTTCCAACAACTATTATTAGTGAAAAATAAATAAATAAATATTTATGTGAAAAATAGAAATATAGCTGAAATAAAAGAAAGCAATGAACTATTTTCACATGGGGAAGTGGCAGACAAAAAGTCGCTTAATATTCTCTTTAGTCGTGTGACTTTTATAGTTGTGCACAATTTCCTTTACTTGTTTTTTTCCTTTACACAATTTCCTTTGTTTGGTTTCATATATTTCATCCAAGTTCCCGGATGGGCTTAGTATCCCAGTTGCCTCGGAGTTGGACGGTTTTAATAGACTCTCAGCATTTGCTAAAGATGATCGAGGATTCAAGGAATCAACCTTTTCAATTCAAAATTAGATTTTTCTTTTTTTGTACTTTAAAAATTTGATTTGAATATTTTAGTGTATTTTTTAGTTTTGTGTAATAATCTAAATGTTTGCGCATTTTGTTATTATAAAGCACATACACAACTATTGATGTTGAAACCATAAGCAGTCTATAAAAATAAATTTTTTGGAATAACCGTTTTAATAGTAGTATATTTACGTTTTTGAAAACTTAATGCAAATTTTTACTGGTTTGATCATCTCCCAAAACATGAAATGTTCATCCAACGTTCATTAGACTGAGAATGTTTGGGTTTCAGTTTTACATGCGTAGAAGAAATGCAACTTTCCAGATATATCACGTGCCCCAAGAAAAAAAACTATAGAGATGTATCTAGTAAGCTACTACTAGTGTTACACATGTTTCTTTCCGATAACACTTAAATTTCGTTTCTTGGCTATTTTTTTTACCTCGAAACAAAAACAACAGAGAAAAGACCTGCTATGCCATGAGAAGAGAAGCGAGAATCTCTCCCATGGTTTTCTCAGGCGTGTCTCCGTCGTCATCTACGTGAACTCCCGACTCTAGAACCGCCGCATCAAGTACAAGTTTCCTCTTCGCTATCTCGTAGATGTTCTCATCAACCGTAGACTTCGTCACCAGTCTGTACCACCAACATTGCCACAAGGCACAAGTTATTAGAGCAAGGTGAAAATACACATTGACAAAACCGAACCGAATCAAGATTCATTAACCGAAACCAAACCAAACCGGTTTCATTTTTTTCCACGGCAAACAAATCGATTAATACCAATGTAAACATGAATGTAATATTAGTTTAAAATTAAGTTAAAAAACCTAACCAAAATTCTTAAACCTAAGCCAAACGAAATCATGTTTACATTCCAATTTTGAAATATCGAAGTCAAACCAAGTGCCTAGCCCAAGGATATGGTTATGTATATTTTTTTCAACTCGCTGTAGGAATTTAAAGCTCAAACCTGAAGATAGTGACTGGTTTGGTTTGACCGATACGATGGCATCGATCTTCAGCTTGCCGATCAATCTGTGGATTAAAATCCATATCATGAATAATCACTGTATCTGCTCCGGTTAAATTCAGACCTTGTCCTCCTGCTCGAGTTGACAACAGACAAGCAAATATCGACTTATCGTTGTTGAACGTGTCGACTATAGTTTGTCTATCTGTGACTTGAGTACTGCCGAACCAAAACAAAAAAAACAACATTCAGCTTCTTCTATTGCGCAGGATCGTCAAAAAAAGAAGACATTTTACTGTTCTTTCTATTACCTGCCATCAAGTCTTCTGTATGTAACGCCAATAACATCGAGAGTCCATTCTAAGATATCGAGCATCGATGTCCATTGACTGAATATCAGAACACGATTTCCAGATTTCTTCATTGAAGGAAGAAGCTCAGCTAATGTCTGATGATACATAACGAAACAGTTAGGTGGCTGTACTAAGAAAACATGAAACTGGAGAAGAAGACATATTACTTACCCGACATTTTGCGGAGAGCATAACATGTTTGTCTGAGAGAGTTCCTTTGGTATCGTTGACTCCATACTGAAACAAAAGCTAAAGAAAGAAAACAAGTTAAGCTTGTTGAACTGTATTAAACATGTTTGTTTATGAGAGAAACTTACCTGGTGTATACGAAAATCATTGTAACTCTTAACTTCTTCAATGACTCTTTCCAAGGAACACTCAAATCCGAATGCACCAATTGGGTGTAACTTCCTCGCGATGCGAATGACATCTTCGTCGCTGTATATTCTCCTAATTAACAATGGATGATTTGCAATCTGTACCAGTAAAATTGATATACACCATGAGAAAAACACACTCAACGAAACATAACTAAGAACATTCTGGGGATTGTAATCGAAGATGAGAGCTATTACCTTCCGAAATTGAGTAAAATAGTTTGAAATTTGACGCTTTGGAAGTGCCTTAGCTAAGGAGCTCAAGGATTTTGATGATAGCTTCAAAACCCTTGCTTGAGAAGCAGAACGATATTCCTCTATGGCTTCTTTATACGCATCTTCCTGTTTTTTCACCATATGAACGTACTCAACCTGCATAGGATTCATGAGAGAGATCACAACTTGAATTAAAATAATATCTTCTAAACGAACATGACGATATATATACCCCATACCCGCTGTATCTTTGGAACAAGTTGCTGCATGACATCTGATTTCAAACGCCTCAAGATGAAAGGACCAAGAATGGATTTCATTCGAGTAATCAACTCGGTATCTTCTGCATTCAACAGCTTCTTCAAGTCATCATTCTCTGTAGTAAATATATCAGGCAACATGAACTCCAGCAGCGACCATAGTTCCTGCATAGATTAACATATCCATGGTGTAAGCATTGTATCAAGACATGAAGATACGTTACCAATATCAGGTAAATTAGATCTTGAACGGAAACCAACTGTACATGCAAATCATTTTGTAGAGGTGTTCCTGTCAACATAAGACGCTGGTTAGCATTTCTGGCAACAGACATCAAGTTTTTCCACCTATAACTGTTCTTATCCTTTAAAGCATGGGCTTCATCCATCAAAACACAGCTCCAGCGCCAACGTTTCAATACCTTCCGGTCATCTTTCTGTTGTTCACTGCACAATTCCAAAATCTAGCAGGGTTACGAAAGGCCAACACACAACAAAAAAAAATATCAAAAGTTACTTCGATTTGTACCTATGTCGCTCAAATAAAGAATAACACACAAGAAGTACGTTGAACGGTGGCGGCTTCCCATCTTTTGACAGAGAATTGAATTCTCTAGAGTATGCTGCTCTTGCAGCCCCGTGATACTGAAGTACAGTAAACGATGGACACCACTTTCTGAGCTCTCTCTCCCAGTTTTCCAGGACAGAGGCAGGGCATACAACCAAATGAGGACCAGGGTCATTGTGCAAGCGATTTAATAGGGTTAAATATGTGATTGCCTGTCAATGAAAACAACATTAGTCTCTCACTCTCTCATATAACATAAAGAAACAAAGACCGCATATAAAACCAGAGTACAACAATGCACCTGAATAGTCTTTCCAAGACCCATCTCATCGGCTAGAATGGCTACAAGAAAATGAAAAAGTCAGTTACAAAATGAGATAGCATATACAAAATTCTTAAAGATCCAAACTAGTAAAATATTATTACCTCCTTCAATTCCCTTCTTATACAATAAAAGAAGAAAGTTAACACCAACTAACTGGTAAGGCTTGAGTATAGGCTGAAAATCAGAATCCTCTGCTTTACAAGCTTCATCAATATCAGCCTGTGATCAACAAAAAAACAAAAACCCCAAAAGCAAATGAGTTTAGCTTAACATCATAGTGAAACCTATACTTAATGAATCCAAGATTAACTCATAACCAGTCAATTCTAGATTACTTCAAAGCAATTACTATCATGCAACCTACAAATCTAGTAAAGTTGTATCAACCAGAAACCTTCAAAACTCAGTAAACAAAACTCAATTCAAGCAAACAACCCTTATACCAGTGCAGATTGATAAGGGAAGTGATGATTACACTACCTGAGTGACAATCCTCACAGTAGAAGTCTCCACTTCAGAGTATCTATCACAAGTAGTAACACCAGAAGAGCTACCATAAAGCTCCTTTCTAAGATCCGCCGAGATCTTTGCACACTTCTGCAACGCCTTCCCAACAACATCCTCATCTCCCTCTCCTCCACCACCTTCATCTTCGTCTTCTTCACTAGAACTAACCTCCTCAACCTCGTCTTCCTCTTCACTCGCTTCCTCGTCTTCAATCACAAACCTCCTCCCAACTCTCGGACGTCGCACCATAACAACCTCCTCCACCTCATCATCCAACACCAAATCATCCCCGTTCACAATCTTCACATCCGAATCCGATTCTCCAGAATCCTCCACCACAACGCAATCCTCGTCATCGCTCTCAATCACCTTCTTCGACGGTCTCCTGTACGCGAAAGACTCAATCGGAGGCGACGGATTCTTCGTCGGCTGGCGAGGAGGAGGAGTCCTCGTCGTCGTCTTGGGAGGGCGTGGCTGTTTGAGAACTCGTGAGGGGTTGAATGAGTGCTGCGACCACTCCTCCTCGGAGATTTCTTCGAAATCGCGTTTCATTGCGCAATTGAAAACCCTAGAAAGGATTCAATTGAAGAAGGAGGAGAAGCGGAGGAGATGATGCCACATTTGTTTTTCTTCCTTCTCACTTCGAATTTCGCGCAAGGGAAAGGCGTGACACTGAAACGGACGACGTCTGCTTGTTGGGCGTTTAGCCCAATTTATTTAAGGCCCAATAGCTCAGTGGTTTTGAAAATTTAACAAATAGGGATGATGGTTTAAGTATATACATTTTTGTTCTAGTA
Organism: Diplotaxis tenuifolia; assembly: GCA_014822095.1. NCBI lineage: Eukaryota > Viridiplantae > Streptophyta > Magnoliopsida > Brassicales > Brassicaceae > Diplotaxis > Diplotaxis tenuifolia. The sequence goes on from JABAYD010052087.1 coordinate 8,283, forward strand.
ACATGAGAAAAGTGCAAATCATTCTGGTCGTGTCTTACTTACTTTACAGAAAAAGACTAGGGTTACGTAGAGTTAGTGATCAAGAATTAAGTTAAAGCATGGGTACATTTCTTTTGTAATGTTCATGTTCATGTTCATGTTCGTTCGTTGTTTTGCTAAGAGTTGTTGTTTATTTTGTTTCGTAATTGAAGAAAACAAATACATGAAGCAAAGACAGTGACGGATCAAGAATTGTTTTTACCAGTGACATAATTAAATTATTTATTTTATCACTGAAATAATAATTTATAATTAAATTATAATAATTAAAATATTTAATAAAAATAGTATCAGGTAATTTTTTAAAAAAATAAAATCAGTATATATAAAAATTAAAATTTTTAAGTTTCTAATAAAAATAATACAATTTTTCAATTTGGGTTTAGAAACCTCACATAAAACAGAAGAACTTATTTATGAATAGACTAGAACGTAAAACTAAATTAAACTTTGCGACAAGAACTTATTTATTAATGGACAAAAACGCAAGACTATATTAAACTTTGCGACCTCACATAGTCATCTAGATCCAAACAAAACATAAAAACAAGTAGAATTATATTGGGCTTTTGCTAGTAACAAAGAAAAAAATAGGTGTCACTTGTCCGTTGAACTCGATGCTAACCAACTCACCTAAGTTGCTAACCAATTGACCTAAGTTGTTTCGTTTAAACTATCTAACAAAACAAATTTATAATGTTAAAGGATTGCCAGTTGTCACTCAAAGTGTATGTGGATCCCGCCTCTGAGGAAAGGCTATATAAACGCTTTACTCTTTGGATAAATGGATTTAACTACACCACTCACTTCATCATCGATCTTTTCAAAAAATTTCACATCGTAATTATGGCTTCGTCAAGATAGAGAGCGCATGAAATTGTCTTTTATTGAAAGCCGTAAAAAAGTACGGAATCAATAGATGGGATAAAGTGATTGCGCCTCTTCATTTCCACAAAAAGACTCGGTTCCAATGCAAAGAGAGATTTGACACTCTAAAATCGAGTCAAATGTATGTTTACTTTCCCGAGAAACTTCGTTTGTGATAATATCTAGGTAGTTTGTTTATGTTATTTATTGATCTTCTCATTTTATTATTATTTGTTTATATCCGTTTCTTTAGAATCTTGTCTCCTAGTTTCTTGTTTAGGTTATAGACGTTTGTTGGATTGAACTAGTAAGTGCTGATCATTTCATTCTATTGCCTTTGGTTTCATTAGCAGCATATATAATGTCTGCACAAGGTTGGTATTGGACATTCAACCAATATTCACAAAATAGTTTCATATCTTTGATTCCTTGAAAAAGAAGTAGCTTATTAATCTGAAACCGTTCTATTATTTGAAGTCTTTTCAGTTTGCCATTCATACATAATATTTTCTGTTTTTTTTTTTCATGAAAAATCACATCAATGAATCTTCAAATTTGTTCACTATTTCTATGCGGTTTGCATCTAAGACTTGAATTTGTTTTAACTTGTTAGTTTTCGAGATTCTAGCTAGTGTTCTTTCGTCATATTGTTAATATTCCACGTATATTTTTAATCATTTCTCTAGAATCTTGTTTATTTCTTGTGTCATTTTCTTGTTTAGTTTATAGGTTCTTTCATTATATTTTTATATTATGTAATTACAATTTGCCTAGTAGTCTTTTTGATATTGGTAATTTTTTTTTATTTTCTCTAAGTTAGTTTATTTTTCCGAGTATCTTATTATCATTTAGTCAATTCCTGGTAGATTTAAAACCAAGACTGATAGAACTTGTAAGAAAATCATGTTATTCACTGAACTACTATCATACCATCAATGAACAGAATGTTAAACTCTTGGTTATCATGTTTTCGTTCACTATTGCTAATGTTGTATGCATTAATTTGTCTATTATATATTTCTTTTGTTTTCTTAAACATTCAAAAATTCATGTTTTCTGTTCATTTAGGCATTTGCTTCTGAAAAATTCAGCCATCAAAATAGAAGGATCAAAACCTATGCATAACAACCAAAGAAAGGGTAAAATATTGTGTTCAGCTTGTTTATAATTCTTTTTTAAACTTTAAACTTAATTCTAAATTGGAGAAATTGGAGAATATTTATTTTACTCAAAAAAAGTGGAGAAAGTTTTCTAGGCAGGAAAAGCTCTAAACCAATAACAAAGATGATGGTTTGGTTCATACTTCAGTATATTATATGTACTTATTTCTTTCAATATTATTGTCTCTTTTTTCTTATTTGCAATTTTCAAGGTTTTTAATAAATTAGGTAATTTTCAATTTATTATCAACTCTTCTCATAAAGGAAAGAGACTCTCGGTTGAATCTGATATTCAAGCGTTCGTACAATAACTCTTTAGGCTTCAGCTTGATTCACAATTTATAGAAAAATTACGAGCAGTTCATGTGTGTATTTGAAGCTCTTGACTTCAAATCTTTTGTCATTCAACTGTGATAAAAGATGGCTATTTACAGACTTTGTAGCCATGTGATAAGAGATGGCTGTTTTCAATAGTATTTTTCCTTTAAAGGTCATCATGGTTCCATGATCAGAAATGCTACACAATAATATCTAGGCTGTTGAATAAAAGATAAGAGATTTATATTTATTAGTATTTTCTTCTTTATATATAAGTTAACGAAAAGAGAGAGAATGTGATTTTGTGTTTGTGTGGTAATGAGAGAAACAAAGTGTGAGAGAGAGTGTGTATTTATTATGTTCTTCATGTTACAAAAACTAAGAGGAGGAGGTGCTATTTATAGCAAATCAATAAGCCTATAAAATGTACATCTGAAAATGGTGATACTGCAAAGGCTTAGAGAGAAGAAGACAAGTGTCTGTTGAGAAGGACAAAACAATATTAGTCATAGGACAGATGTCCTTATTTGGATAATCATACGTAACATTCCCCCTTGATTATCTAAAATTTGTATTACGTAGTGCCTCGTTAAAACCTTAGTCATGGAAAAACTCATTGGGCTAAAAACCATGAAAAAGGAAAAGAGTACACCGACATAATCTCCTCCTAATCATAATGGACATATCTTTTTCTTTAAAGATCACACAAGCGCCGCATTCCGATACCGTAGACGTGTTTTCGGAATGTTGTAGTTGGAAAAGTGGTAAACAAGTCAGCTGGATTGTCGCATGATCGTACATACTCGATGTCCACTTCTTTCTTTTTCTCGAGCTCCCGTATATACGAGAAAAATCTTGGAGGGATATGCTTTGTTCTGTCGCTCTTTATATAACCTTCTTTGAGTTGAGTGACACACGCCGAATTATCTTCAAATATTTTCGTCGGCTCTTTCTTATCAACTATACCACTTGCTCCTTGTATGTGGTGACTCATTGA
>JABAYD010052096.1:0-14343 GCA_014822095.1 Diplotaxis tenuifolia
GAATGATTGATATTGAGGCGGTCATCGATGAAATAAAAGTCTATATGACGTTTGTTTACGGGGATCATGTAGTAGAACGTAGAGATATAGTTTGGGAACATCTTACATGTTTCTCAACAACAAGAACTGGACCATGGTTCATGATACGTGACTTCAATGAAATTACTTGTCATGAAGAGAAGGAAGGTGGTAGAGAACGCACAGACATCTCATTCTTTCCCTTCCGACAAATTCTTACCGATTGTGGAATGCTGGACTTTCCTTTCATAGGGAATATGCTATCATTGGCTGGAAGAAGAGCTGGACGAGTTACCGCCACATGTTGTATTGACAGAGCTGTAGGAAACGAAGATTAGCATGAAAAGTTTCCCCACTCCAAGATGAAGTATATGAGATTATGGGGATCGGACCATCGTCCGATCTTAGCTGACATTCTAGGAAGTCGCCGAGGAAATCAAAAAAATTTAAATTTGATAAGAGATGGCTGGATAACGAGGAGCTCATAAAAGTTATACTTGACGGGTGGAAATCACCGGATCTTCCACCTGATGCAAGTATTATGGAGCACAATGTGAGCTGTCAGAAAGCCTTGAGTGACTGGAAACGACAACATAATCTGAATTAAGAGAAGACAGTGGAGGAGTTAAAGGAGAAAGTTGATCATTTATCTTCCAATGACGACGCCACGACTGAGGAAATTGTGGCAGCTTTAAAGGAACTGTCTGATGCTCTTAAGGCAGAGGAGATGTTCTGGAAGCAAAAGTGTAGAATATTTTGGCTACACGATGGAGATAGGAATACAAAGTTCTTCCACGCACTTACAAAGCAGAGAAGGGAAAGGAACATGATTACACATTTATTGGATGCTGAAGGGAATGTGGTTCAGGATGAGGAAGGACTTGTAGCAATTGCCACAGCTACTTTAGATACCTTTTCCAATCATCAAATCCAGAGGACATAGATGAAGCTTTATCTGAGGTGTCTACGACAATTACAACATCGAACAATGATGCTCTCACAGCCCAAAATCCAGAGGACATAGATTTTGACTCTATAATAATTTGGTATTATTATTTTTAATGCATAAGTTTTTATGAAACTTTTTCCTCGTTTCTGGAAGCAGTGAACTCTCGCATGGCTCTGATTAGAGCTGCTATATAGGATCAAATGGTGCGATGAGACAAAAGTATTCAAAAAAATCTCCTATGGACCTAATGTTTTTCTATTTAAAAAATAATTCAACTTATTTACAAACCCAACCATCGAAATTCACTAACCCACCTGACCCGGCTTGCTAACCTAAATTCTCAATTCCATTGGACTCTCCCTATTAACGATTTTGATCTCTCTTCGCCCTTATCCACCACGATCTCTCCCATCCCTCTATCTCTCATCTCGAATCCCTCTAATTAGTAACCAAACTCAGATTGAAGCATCAATCATCTTAAATCCCATCCTCCATTGATCTCGTAATGTCACCAAAAACTCGGCTTGCCATAAAGAAAGAATCATTGGCGAAGAGCGATTCACCGACGAGGAAGAAAAAGAAGACTGCCAACATGATAAAAAAAGAAGCAGCAGCAAAAAGGAGAGAAACCATTAAGAAAAAAACAGAGATGCGGCGAAGAAGGAGAGTGAAGCCGCAGAGAAGAAAATGAAGCGAAACAGTGGCGTACACGGTGGGTCCTCACCGAATCCAAACCAAGAAGACTCGGAACGGTGTGAGCGAAACCGCAATATCTCCACCAGAACATCAAGGTGATAATTCCCCGGCGCCATTAGCGGAATTGCCTTATGAGGCCAATATCGAGGGTACACCATGCCCAGTGCTTTCGAGTCAGCCACAAAAATCACCAACACCAACTCATGCCGCTAGTGAGGCCGAGAATCCACTACAACCTCGAGTAACCTCAGACTCTACCACAAAGAGTCCTTCACATCGTGTAAACGACGGAACGGTGAGGAGATTGGATCTAACAACAGAGATTCAAACGCACCTGAGCTGCCATTGATAATGACGCTCCAAGAACGGTAAACAAGTCAATTTAAAATGGTTTTAGAAATATTTCTAAAAGAGTTGAAGTGAGAAGTATGTAGTAATTATATAAGTATTGTAACTATTACAACTAAAAGAATGAAATTAGTTCAATTGGTAATAATATTTTGTAAAACGGAATCTATGGAACTAGTATAACTAGTACAACCACACTTCTTATACTAATATAACTAGTAGAACTACTAAAATTATAATTATTTTAATTAGTACAACTGAACTGAGTATTGTATAACTAGTACAACTAAAAGGGTGAAAATGGTGCAAGGTAATAATATCTTGTAAACAGATTCAAGATAACTAGTAAGACCACGTTTTTATAAGTAATATAACTGGTACAACTATTAGAATTATAACTAGTTTCACTAGGACAAGCGAGTGTTATTTAAGTACATGGTTTCATTGATGTATAACTTGTCTAACTGGTACAACTACGGTTCTTATAGGTAGTTTGACGGGTATAACTTGTAAAATATTTTGTATAACTGGTTTAACGAGATGGTGTTGTTGTCGTATAAATAGGTTTATTGGTACAACTAATAATACTATTTTTAATTTAAATAGTCTAACTGGTACAACTAAGTGATTTTGTGTTGTATAACTTGATTATTTATTCAGTGTATTTTATTTGTGTTTTTCAGGTTGAGGGGATGATATGACCGTAGAAACTGACAGACCTGCTGGTTTTTTTCTTCAACTATGGAAAGGGTTGCAAGCTCTCTTCAAGGTGCCACCAACACCATTTTTCTGAAGACGATTGAACATTTTGAAGAGTTAGATAAGAGTTGGTTTGAGAATCACTCTCAGTTTAAGCATATATTCCACATGGATTGTTCTGCAACAAGAAAGGTGATGGGATTGTGGATATTGCTACTTTGTACTATGCATACGGGGAAGTGTCAACAAGCTTGGTTTGCAGTAAACGGTGTTCCAATTAGATACTTCATCAGGGAACATAGCGTCCTTTTTGATTTATACTGCCACAAATACCCAGAAAATTATCCAAACATAGGGAGTATGAAGTTTGCGATAAAGCATTTTAAGATGAAGGAGAAAAAGACCACAAAGAAGAAGAAGAGGAAGGGAAATGGCCTGAGAGTGACTGAAGCTGATATCGAAGAGAAGCTTCTGAAGATGAAGGCTGATGGTAGTAATGGACGTCTGAAGATGGAGGTTCTTTACTTGTTGGCCATAGTTATAAGAGGAAGGACAAAAGAAGAATACTTCATTCTCCAAACAGTAGATGATCTGGATTTTTGCAAAACATTTCCAGGGGCCGTTAAACTTTTGTTGCTTGCATGAAGGAGATTTTCCACCTGAGAGATCATTTCCGTGATGGGTTCCCAGAGAAGGTCAATTGGGTATTTCGTGGGTTAACCCTTTGGGGGTATACGAGTTGTATTTTTCATAAGGATATTTGTTATAATATAACTAATATGATTGCGTGAAATGATCGATGTGCAGATATTGGCATTTAAATGTATCCATGTCTTAGGGAAAAATTCAGAGACCCTGTTCCAAACTCTCTTGATGGCTGTCCTAGAATGTGCAAATGGAAGCTCAAGAGGACCTAGACAACAGGATTTCCATTGATGATGAAGAAGGTGAGAAGGAAGATGGTAAAGAAGGCGAGGATAAGGGTTTAAAGGATAGAAATGAAGTGGCTGAGAAGGATTCTGAGAAAGATGGTGAAAAACATATCGAGGAAAAGGCTGAGAAAGATGGTGAAGTTGGTGAGGCAGAGGCCGAGAAAGATGGTGAAGTTGGCGAGGCAGAGGCTGAGAAGTTGATGGAAGGTAAGGCGTATTAATATATCATATAATCTTTATCGTCAACATATATTTTGAACATTGTATGATTCAATATAGATACTGAAGAGAGATTTGATGATGATGGAGATGAGCCATCAATACTTCACTTATCGCATACACTGCAGAGAGATTTGAGAAGGCTGTTGCGGAAAAAGCAGCTACAGATGGAGAAAACACTACTCCGAATGAAGAAATCACTACTGTAGACAAGACATCTGAGGTTGTAGATGATGATGCTTTGGAGAAGGAAGGTGAGGCTGGAATTAATGACGCTTTAGAGGAGGCAACTTTGGTTGGAGAATCACAGGATGCTGCTAAGATGCCAAAGAGGGTGCCTAAGCTTTCTTATTTGTTGAGGTCTCCCTCAACACCAAACTGATTTGGTGGCTGAACTATGTTGTTTTGAAACTTGTATATGTGTTTTAAAACCTAGAACTTGTATGTGTGTGTTTGGAAGAACTTGTATGTGTGTATTTTAAAACCTAAAACATCTATGTGTGTGTTTTAAAACTAATTTGGTGGCAGCATTATGTTATTTACTCTATATAGATTGCATTTACAGGGGAAAAATTGGAACAACTAGTAAAACAACACCAACTACACCAAAAAATATAAAATTAGTACAACTAGAAAACATGTAAGAGTTTTCTAAAACACATTGTTGGGGTCAAAATCGGTTATGACGAAATCAATGGCTAAAAGTCCCGGAAGATAAGCGTAAACATTTATCGGCAAAGTAAATTTCCAGAATAAATATTTGCAGAAAACATTCTTTGATATAATTCGTAAAAGCCTCAATCGAACCGCTAAGACGGTTAAGGGCAGAAAGGGAAAAGCATAGACCAACCTAGGAGGAGTATATAAGGAGTCCTAGGCGAGAGGCAAAAGAAAAACAACTTTGAGACTCAGAACTCTCTGCACTTAGAAACCCTAAGCTTTATTCTCAACATGCTCGGTTTCTATGTCTTGCACACAAATACTAGACAAACTCGCCCAGGCAATTCGATCTATTGTTCAAATCCTTCTAAACTATGCTCGACTTGATCCTCGAAAGTGGTACGTAGGCAGCCTTTCATAAGGTCCAGTCCCAAATCCTTTAAACTTTTTTCCATCTTTTTCATCTATTTCTAAGCGAGCTGCGGCTCACATAGTTTTCTCTCGACATGGATGGTTATCCTTGCAAAACTAGTTAGGATTTACTGTCTGTGTCATGCGATTGTCTTTGTAATCCCGTTTCCGAACAAGCTTCATGTATGATTTCTTCCCTGGAACGCTCATACCCAAATTCAAAATAAAGTCTAGTGTTTTACCATAAAATCGTTTTATTATCCTTTCATATTCGTCGCACCTTTTCGGTTACTTGTTGTTGGTTTTCGCAGAGATCCGGGATCTTTGGAAAATTAGGGTTTTCCTAACTTTCCTAGTTTATACGAAAATCGATGGTGTGAATTTTGATTTCCACAGTTTGGCCCTAGAAGAAGGGGGGGGGGGTACGGATTACTCTAACTCATACCCACAAAATGCTTGATCGAATCGATGTCTGGAAATATGAAAGACAAACTCGCAGCACTGACCGCTCCTATGGGTAACGCTTCCGCAAACGCCAAAGAGCTCCAACAAATTGAAAACGTAGTCGCGATTTTCTTCCACAGAACGAGCACCGAAACAAGCTCGCGATTTCTCTCTCTAAACAGAATGGGAAATGATAAAATCTATCAAACCCCCTAAAATTAGTCTTATAACCGAGTTGGAGAAATCTCAGCGCGTATGGGTTTGACCAAAAGATGTTTCCGAAAAACTTTTCGGAAAAATAAAACTTGCTCTCCTAGAAACTGCGGAAAAACCCTAGGTTATTTGCGGAACGAGGAAGCTCAGCAAATCGGGTAAGCAACTCACCGCTGTATTTTTCCAATTCTGTAAAGTCTTTGGTAAAACAAAACTCGCTTCAACCTCGCAAAGTCACGGAGAAGCCTTAGGTTACTCGAAAAAGAAAAGAAGCACAGTAAATCGGGTACGCAACCCCCCCCCCACGACTGTACTTCTTCCAAATAAATTTCGGAGAAACAAAGTTGATTTCTTAAAAATCACTCGAAACCTTAAAACGGTTGGTGAAGAATATACAAAGCAAAACCGGAGATCATATCCCTCACTGCTAAAGCATTTTCCGAAACCTAAAGTTTCATAAAAAATTCAATGACACTTCAACTTTAACATATTCTGTGAATTATTGATATTTGTCACCTAAATCTTACTCCAAAGAAAACTACTCGAAATTCCAACGGATCAATCCCACGGAAACGAGAAAAACTTTTGATTAAGCTTGGTTGCAATAATTGACCTCGTCACGGCTCTTTTACAAGTAAAACTCGAAAAAGACTTTACGGAGCAACTTTCGTAAAATTAAAATTTAAACACATTTTACGAAACACCATTTGTAAAATTTAAGTCGACAAAAATTTACAAAACGTCCCTAGTAAAAGTTAAAACTCGATAACACTTTACCTTCGTAAGATTAAACTCACAAAACTATTTTACGAAGCATCGTTCATAAAATCACCAAGATCGTACAAAAAAACTCTGGGAGTAGGAAAGAGATGAAGCGATAGCTTAAACGTGAACTTCGCATATCAGCCTCTCTCCACTATCTCACCGCCCTCTCTCTTTATCCTTATCTCCCATAACGTCTCACAAAACATCATTGCCCGACAAGTTATACGATCGCCCTTGGCCATTCCTAAAACGCCAATAGGATTTCGACAAAATATTTGTTCGTGTCGCAAGATAAACAATTTGGACACTGAAACCTGGATCGAAAAAATATGGGTCGCAAACCAAAACGCATGATAGGCTCCAGCCTAAACGAAACAAGGAAAGTAGAGAGATTCAGGAAGAATTGATATTATGACTATTTGTAAGGGGTGTACGTGCATGAGAAGAGGAACGGGAAATAAGCGAGCAAAACAGAGAAGAGGCAAACCCAAATCTCCAAGAAAACTAAGGTATGTCCGACTTGAAATTTTCTTAAATCAAACTTAGAGTTTTCAAAAGAAAATAAAAAATAAAAAGCCTTCGCAGACCTTAGGGACTTAGAATCTAGGTGGATAGTCTAGCAAGCTAAGTCTTAGGCAGTTTTTCCTATCTATTGTTCTTTAATCGTTCAGGCAAAACTCGCAAACGGATCCAATCTCTCGTACAACCAAGAAACGATCACCACACATACAAGCGTACTCATCTCACTTCATAAATAAAGAAATAACTAGAGATACAAACGTCGTCTTAAAACTGACTCATTCCTATAAATTTTCTTAAAACCGATATATTCCAAATCAACATCTATCCAGCATCAACTTTAAAATCGACCCAGGTTGTCGATCTTCCCAATCCTCGAAAGAAAAAAACATACACAATTATTCGAAAGAACATTTCATCTGTTTTCTTTTGGTAGAATAAAGAGGGAGTAGGCGTGTGTATTATACTCGTATACTCCCATACTTGTAAAACATTTTTACTTGCATCAAGAAAATGCTTTGACAAAGTAAACTCTCGTAGAAATATATGGAAAAACATTCAGATAATGCGATGCCTTGTCAAAATCATCACAAAAGAAAACGACAATCTAAGATTTGTCTAAACGCTACGAACTAATCCAGACCATATGGGAAACAATCTAAAGGACTATGCATCATTTCTCATCGCAATCATTCGTTTAGACAACCTTTGCCAAAATTCAGAGTGAAACTCGATGATTTGCTGAAGTAGTAATGATCTTTTCCGACTTGATAAAGTGAGTTTCATGTAAGAGTCAAAAAAGTATACGAGATATCTTCAGGCATCAAAGCATCACTCTCATTTTCCGTTGAACCAACCGAGTCAAGGAAAAACATCAAAAAAATTTGCAACAAAGCAAAATCGAGAACAAAAGTAGTAGTAATAGGGAACATGTCCTCTCCACTCGTTGACTAAATCTATCACTGTTTAACTGATTTGTTTCGCTTACGAAACCTGTGAAAACATTTTGCAACTACATCTCGGTGAAATAACCTTTGGTAAAAATCCACGAGTGACTCCAAGAAACTATCACCAAAGAATCAAAAACAAAGCGGAAAGTTTTTTTCAAAAATCTGTGGAAACATCGTTATTTTGACATCTCCATACGTTGGATCAATTTACTAAATTCGTAAAAACCAGTTGCCTCTTACTTATGCAAAAAATCCTTCGCATAGTAAAATTATTTCATACGAAGTAACTTTCGAAACTAAATGATATACCGTGGATAAAATCTCTTTTAGCCATGGTATATAAGTGTTTAATATCTAATTAATATGTTTTAGAGTCTTTTTAAAGTATTTACAGGCCCAGGTGCTTGTATGGAGAAAATGATAATTTTGGGACATTTTGGAGACTGTAAGGAAAGTTCACCAAAGATGGAGAATCGACTGATGCTTAAAAAGACATGTCGATTGACACACGCTAATAAATGACGATCGAACGTTCAAGTTTTGCCGTCGATCAACACACAAGAGCCATCCGACACTTAATGGCGAATTAGAAGATTTCAAGTTTTACAAAAGTTCCATTAATTACAATATTAGTCTTTGGCTGCCTGTTAGGCTATATAATTATGGGTTTGTACTACTTTAGAGGTTGACTTCCCTAGAGAACTTCTAAACCTAGTTTGGAGAAGAACAATTTGACTACCATTGAAGAAGAGCTTAGGAATTTGGAGAGATAAATCAGAGACTACAAAACATGGAAGATCTTGAACTCCTTTGCTTCTACTACTCTTATTTACTTTGTTTCTAAATTTAAAATAAGTTTATTCATACCATCATGACTTTGTCTCTTATTAATATGTTTGAGTAATCCTTATTTGTTAGATTTAGGTTAATCATAAAGGTTGAATTATGTGTTAGCAACAAGACTGTTTCTAGGATGCTTTATTTAGTTCTTCAACTTAGTTGTTTTTAATGCTAAATCGGTGATTGAACACCTATAATTTAGATCTAAGGATTAATTTAGTAAGGGAATAGTTTCCTTTAATAATCGGATTAAACTAGTTGATCTAACTAACTAGATTCACACGAAAGTTGGTCTATTAAGTTAGAGAACATTAGTAACCAAGTCCGTAAAGCTTGCTGGAAGAAATATCGATCGACGCGGAGACTGTCGTAACAATTGATATTTTGAAAGATGTATCGATCGATGTTCTTGTAGACATATCGATCGACAATTTCTTGCGATTAACATATAAAAGTTGAAATAGCAGATCTAGACAAAGGGAACCTTCTTGGTTTCACCTAATTGTTTGAGTTCATGAACAGTTAAAATCCTAAAGTTCAATTTTGATCACATATTTTCATACCTGAGATAATACCTAAGTCTAGCTACTTTCCCAACTAAAAACAACCTTAAAACAAATTATCTGAACAACTTACTTGTTCACCCCACTTATTTACTGTTTTTAAACCATTAAAACTCTTTAAGTCTAACCTTTATTTAATACTGCAATCTATTGTAATCCTAGAGTCTCTATGGATTTGATCATTAAGTACTACGACTGAACCTCTTATTTGAGAGAGTAAAGTCACTCATTGAGGTAATTTGAGTGATATCAGTAAACATTACAAGTTATACGAAGCTGTATGATCCGACATTGGAGGACACATCTAAACTTTATTTCCTCGCACCACGATCTGAAGATCTCATTCTTTAGCGTTGCGGCTCACTGGAATCCGCTTTCATTTCCCCTCGGTTACATCCGAGCAGAAAATCACCCCGCAACTGGCTCTGCACGGGCTCTGCATCGGGCTTCTTAGGCTTTGTCTCCCTCAAATAAAAAAGGAAACAACTTTCATACGAATAAAGGAAACATTATATGAAACTTTCACTGTATAAATTAAACCTACAGTGAAAAAATGTTTTCTACGACCGCAAGCATACTTGGCTTATCAATCTCGACAAACGCTACTTGGCCCTTGTCCAATTACGCCTTCCCTTCGAAGCCGAGTTGGACTACGACATTCACTTTAAGGATGATTCTAACCAAATTGACCTTATTGACAACACGAAAGTGTCATGGTCTGGACCTTTAGCAGCAACATCCTTGCTACACGGCCGAATAAGCCTTCATGCCAAACCAAATCATTTTAGCAACCACTGCTCAGTTTGATCGCTTAACGACTAAATGACAATCCGCGATTAGTCAAAAAAACGCCAAGTAACGATTAAGATAATAATTATTGTATAACCAATACTCGGAATCATACGATAAAATTCTTCGTAACAAATCTCTTAGAGCTACACGAAACATCCTAAAAATTACTAGAAAAAAATTTTCAGAGGGCCGGTTCGTCACAAAGCGCAATGAAGAAAAGCATTCCTCCTAGAACAAATTTACGCAACCCCTCGGTCCTAATTCATCTACCATAAATCAAGCTACTTAACATCCAAACATGAACGGAAGTTTTGGCTGCGAATGTCCGCAAACAAACCACAATGTTCCTCCAACACATGGTAAAGACGAAACCCTTTTAACACCGTGAAACATCTTCAAGCCCGCGAACATTTCAACACGAAACATGGCATTCAAAAGAAAAACCAATCTTCAGAAACGCGAGACGTCACATGCCTAAAGAAGAGTTTTAGACAAAAATACCTTCCTCGATAAAATCACCTTCTTGGAAGACAAATCAGTCCATCCACGACTATAAAACATACAAAAGTTCTTATGATACGTATCCTTCGTGGAGGTCCAAACAATGGTAACATCTACCACTGAAGTTTGTTGCTGATCACAACAAACTCCCAACAGTCCTAACAGACTTAGCCATATCATAGATATAGCTCTCATACACCCAACACAAAGGAAATAAGCTAAAAAAGAAATCCAAATTTTGGTTCAGCACTTTCGGAGTTGCTCGATTCTAACCATAGAAGTCATATAAGCCGAGAACATATTGCGGACTTTAAAGCGGATCAACGCGACAACTGTCGTAACGATTGATATTTTGAAAGATGTATCGATCAATGTTCTTGTAGACATATCGATCGACACTTTCTCGCGATAAACATACGAAAGTTGAAATACGAGATCTAGACAAAGGAAACCTTCTTTGTTTCACCTAATCATTTGAGTTCATGAACAATTAATATCCTAAAGTCCAATTCCGATTACATATTTTCATACCTGAGATAATACCCAAGTCTCGCTATTTTCCCAATTGAAAACAACCTTAAAACAAATTATTTGAACAACTTACTTGTTCACCTCACTTATTTACTGTTTTTAAACCATTAAAACTATCTAAGTCTAACCTTTATTTAATAATGAAATCTATTGAGTAATCCTAGAGTCTATGTGGATTCGATCCTTAAGTACTACGACTGAACCTCTTATTTGAGAGAGTAAAGTCACTCCTTGAGGTAATTTGAGTGATATCAAATTTGGCACCGTTGCGAAAACGGAGAGCACAAGCATGTAAGTTTTCTCTCACCGGTCTTCATTCATCCGGATACATCGATCGATAACCTCTCGCTGGAAGCAAGTAAGTTTTCTCTTACCGAATTTGCTAATAAGGAAGTAGTTCAGATTGAACCAATAGGTCAATTAGGTAATGCAGTTAGCCAAAATAAACAGGAATCTTAAATTCCTGCAATTACTCATTCCACCTCGAAGAAAGATGATGGATTTAATTTGCCTTTACAAAACTACTTAAATCCTAGTATGCCATATTCCAGTAGGTCCACTATTAGAATACCAGAAGACGATACCAAAGAACACTAGCTTAGCTCTGACTACAATATCATGGTATGTCGTAAACCTTTCCGTGGGATGCTCTCAGAGCACCCACAAGATCACATTGAATACCTAGAAGACCTAGTGCTAGATGAACACAGCTGATGTAAACTCTTTCCATTCTCTCGAGAAGAGGAAGCGAGGAGATGGCTAGATCAAGTACCAGCAGGATCCCTTACTTGTTGGAGAGAGATTCGAAATGTCTTCCTTAAACACTTTTTCAACGATGAACGCTACTGGGACGTAAAGAGGAAGATTTCCACCTTCCGACAAGCTCCGAGAGAATCATTCTGAGCTTCTTCGAAAAGATTCAAGTGCTATCAGATTGAATGCCCCCATCATGGTTATCCATAACCAAATTTTCTAAACATTTTCAATAGAGGAGTCAGTCTTCATTACCAAACCACTCTTGACACTGCAAGCAAAGGGAATTTCGTCACCAGAAATCCCGAAGAAGCAAGAAGGCTCATTGAAAATGTGGCAGTAGTTAAATCATATGAGATGATGAACGAGGAGAAAGAAAGAGAAATGAAATTGATTTTCAATCCAGATTTAACCGTGATTAAACAATCTCTAGATTCCCTTTACTTCTATCATAGTGCTCCTCCAGATTTTGGAGGACGTACTGATCACATGGATCGAAAAGAACATCTAGATCCTCATCAAGAACCAATCATCGATTGTTTTACCTAACTTTACGAGAGCACTGTGAGAGCACTAAAAGGACGAGAAAAGTTTAGTCTGAATCAAGCCCTCACAGGGAATCGTAGGTTGACAGGTGATATCAATAGAAAAATGGACACGACTTATGGTGAGTTGATGAAGAAAGTCGATGGTATTAGCGAACACCTCAAGAGATTGGAAAGACAACGTGATGATGGTTTCAGGGGAATTCAGCGCCATGATCCAAGGAGAAACTCCAATCAAACAGCCTGATTCCGGTAGTTTTGTCGCTGGACGCTGATTCCGGTTGTTTTAACTCTACTTTCGGTGCATTATCTTCGCTCCAACCGCCTGACGACGGTGGTTGTTGATCCATATTTTCCTTGAAATAGTGATTAATTTTTATTTCAAGATCATCCTCGTCATCTTTTGAGATATCGATACTTGCACCCATCAAGCGTGCATAATCATCTGCCCAACTATCTAAACTAAATAAATCTCTTTTAAGCTCGGGTGGATGTGTCTTCTTCTAAATCACCGGCGCATACTTCAGTGAACGTTTCATCGAGGAATCCAGGAATTTCCTCTACAGAGAAAGTTTGGCTATCGATGAGAGGACGTTTGATAAGTTTTCCCATATCGAAGCTCAGTAGGATGTCTCCGACGTTTAAACATATACACCCTTCTTTAACATTGATGATAGCTCCGGCAGTAGCAAGGAAAGGTCTCCCTAAAATGAGGGGGTCTTTCGGCTCTTGTCTATATTTTAGCAAAACAAAAATCAGTCGGTACACGGGTATATCTTCCAATATTCCTTCCGGTAACCTGACAAACCTATCTGCTAGAACTAGGGTTATTGGAGTTGGCATAAATTCGTCATACCTTAGGGAAAGTGTAACGCAATGCGGCATGAGGTTTACGCTTGAACCAAGGTCACAGAGAGACCGGGGAAAGCATGCATCTTGTATGTTACAGTTTATGACAAAACTACCGGAATCAGGCTGTTTGATTGGAGTTTCTCCTTGGATCATGGCGCTGACTTCCCCTGAAACAGCATGATTCCGGTAGTAGAAAGAAATTATTAAAATTCTTGACGCTGGAGTCATATACCCGATTTCAGATAGTGAGTGGGTAAGTCCCATGCATGTTGTACCAAATAAAGGAGGCATCACGGTGGTGAAGAATGAAAAGGACGAGTTTATCCCTACGAGAACCGTACCTGGGCATCGGTGTATCGATTACAGAAAGCTAAACGCCACTACTAGGAAAGACCATTCTCTTTACCCTTCATCGATCAACTGTTGAAAAGACTAGTGAATCACCAATACTATTGTTTTCTTGATGGATATTCTGGATTTTTCCAAATCCCTATACAATCCTGACGATCAAGAAAATACTACTTTGACATGCCCTTATGGGACATTCGCATATCGTAGGACGCCATTCGGCATGTGTATCGTTCCTGCAACTTTCCAACGATGCATGATGTCAATCTTCACAGATATGATCGAAGACTATATGGAGGTATTCATGGATGATTTCTCTGTTTACGGATCAAGTTTCAAAACTGTCTCGATAATCTGTGTAAATTTTTGGCAAGATGCGAAGAAAAGAACCTCATGCTAAATTGGGAAAAATGCCATTTCATGGTCAATGATGGTATTCTTTTAGGACACAAAGTTTACGCTGCTAGTATAGAAGTAGACCGAGCTAAGTTCGAAGTAATGATGGGTTTTCCAGCACCTACAAATGTCAAAGATGTTAGAAGTTTTCTCGGGCATGTCGGATTCTATAGGAGATTTATAAAAGATTTCAGCAAAATTGCTAGACCACTTACTGCTCTCCTATGCAAAGAAGTCATTTTTGACTTCACATCGGAATACATGAAAGCATTTGAAGAAATAAAGAAATCTCTTATCTGCACCCGTCGTGCAAGCTTCAGATTGAAATATACCTTTCGAAATAATATCGATGCGAGCGATTTTTTTGTGCGAGCAGTTTTAGGACAGCGAAAAGATAAA
>JABAYD010052104.1:0-12194 GCA_014822095.1 Diplotaxis tenuifolia
GCATATTATGAAATATATTATATAGTTTAGTGTGTTGACATTTATATGGTATTGCAGAATCAATGGTCGGTTGTTTTCGCGGGGATGGTGTCTAGAGCGATGACATTAGCTGTTTTATCGACTGGGGTTGCAGGAAACTACAATGGAGCTTTACAAGTGGTAAGTTTTGAGTTTTACTCTCTTGTAATAATGTTAAACCTAATAACTTGGAACTCAAGAAATCACTCTGTTTTTGTTAGATGAGTGCTGAGTTTCAAGTTCCAACACCGTTAGTCCCGACCCGGGAAACTTACTTCGCACGTTACTGTAAACAACAAGCAGATGGTTCGTGGGCGGTTGTCGATATTTCATTGGATAGTCTCCAGCCGAATCCACCAGTTAGATGCAGGAGACGAGCTTCTGGATGTTTAATTCAAGAAATGCCAAATGGATACTCAAAGGTAACAAAAAAATAAAATAAAAATATTAGGTTATGTAATGGAATAAATGTAAATTCCATGTAACAGGTGACATGGGTGGAACATGTGGAAGTTGATGACAGTGGAGTTCATAACTTATATAAACACATGGTTAGTACTGGTCATGCCTTTGGTGCTAAACGCTGGGTAGCGATTCTTGACCGCCAATGTGAGCGGTTAGCTAGCGTCATGGCTACAAACATTTCATCAGGAGAAGTTGGCGGTATAAAACATATTCTTTGTTTCACAAGTTATCTCTCATAATCAATTTAGAATTAGTGTACTATATTGATGAAATGTGCAGTGATAACTAACCAAGAAGGGAGGAGGAGTATGCTGAAACTGGCGGAGAGGATGGTTATAAGCTTTTGTGCAGGAGTGAGTGCTTCAACAGCTCACACGTGGACTACATTGTCTGGTACAGGAGCTGAAGATGTTAGAGTGATGACTAGGAAGAGTGTGGATGATCCAGGAAGGCCTCCTGGTATTGTTCTTAGTGCAGCTACTTCGTTTTGGATCCCTGTTCCTCCAAAGAGAGTCTTTGACTTTCTCAGAGATGAGAATTCAAGAAATGAGGTAACTACTACTACTACTACTAGTAACAACTTTGAGTAGAATCTTAATGAGATTTTTTTTTGCAGTGGGATATATTGTCAAATGGAGGAGTTGTTCAAGAAATGGCACATATTGCTAATGGGAGGGATACAGGAAACTGTGTTTCTCTTCTCCGGGTGAATGTGAGTAGATTTGTTTGTTACTCTTTGTTTTAATATGATCAAGGTTTTATACTTTTGGATATTTGTTTACTGTTACAGAGTGCAAACTCTAGCCAGAGTAATATGCTGATACTACAAGAGAGCTGCACTGATCCTACAGCTTCCTTTGTGATCTATGCTCCAGTGGATATTGTAGCTATGAATATAGTGCTTAATGGAGGTGATCCGGACTATGTGGCTCTGCTTCCATCAGGTTTTGCTATTCTTCCTGATGGTAATGCAAATGGTGGAGGTGGTGGAGGAGAAGGAGGGTCTCTGTTGACTGTTGCTTTTCAGATTCTGGTTGATTCGGTTCCCACGGCTAAGTTGTCTCTTGGATCTGTTGCAACTGTGAACAATTTGATTGCTTGCACTGTTGAGAGGATCAAAGCTTCTATGTCTTGTGAGACTGCTTGAACAAAACAAAAACACCCATTAGGTAGTTTCAGTAATAAACAGTTTGTAGATTTTTTGTTGTCTTGATGTTTGGCCTCCTTTATGTGATACTACTTGTTTGGTTCTTCCTGCAGGAAATAAGGACAAAAGAAGGGTTTGAAGAGAGCTTTTTTTTTTTTTGGTGTTAAGCGGAGGAGTCAAGAGCGAACCTCACAAGATTAGACCATTGAGTAAGGCTATTTGTGTAGTGTTAAGTTTTTGCTCTGCTTATTTTGTTGAAACTAAGCAGTGAAAAACTTTATACTTACAAGTGAAAATGCAAAATGGTTTTAAGAGGTTCGGGAATTGACTTCCCCTGCAACATACTGGTTCAGAAATGTTTAAAGTTTAAAGTTCAGAGATGGTTATAAACTTTTGTTTTTGTGTCACAGTTGTGTTTCTTCTTTCTGTATTCTAGTTAAGACTTTGAAGTTTATTTTTGCTTTGTAAGACTATGGAGGTTGGTTTATCAAAAAAAATTCACACTTTTGGTTACCTTTAAGTTATGTAGAAGAGATTCTAAGCATGAATTTGATTCCAACCAAGGAAACGCTATCATTAACTGTTGCTGAAAAAACAATAGCCTGAACAGAATCCCAAAATATCAAAATACAATGTGATAAAGAAAAAGAGATAAAAAAAGACTTATCAAATGAAAAAAAAAAATCACCCTTAAGCAAGGGTTCACCTGGCCAGAACAAGAGAAATCATCTCTTCTAGGCCAGCTTTCTCCTGGGCATAATAGTATATCTCTTGCCACCAGATCCAGTGCTCTTGGTTGAATGAGAGACTAAACCACGAAGAACAGCCAGAATCCCAATTCCCATGAAAGGCACATACATCATTAGCAACCTCTCAGATGCTTTCCCTGAACCAATCATCTCTCCAAGGATAGCAGCCTAAAAAGATCCACAGAGACAATAATCAGAAAAAGAAGATACACACACAGTTCTCAAACCATAAGTCCACAAACACTCAGAACAGATATAAACATAGATATGCAATTCAAGATTGAATCTAGTTTTACCACCAAGAAACACTGCTAACCTAATCTATATATCATTCAGACTGACAACATTAAGCATTACACTACATACCTCACATAGCATACATATCTCATTAGTCACTGCATTGTAATTTGTAAAGATACGATCTCAAAATCAACGTATACCTCACGTAGCATACAACGTACACACACACACAGTTGTTAAACAATACGTCCACAAAAAACGCAGAGCAGTTATAAACATAAATTACACCCAAAAAAAACCTATGCAACTCAAGAATGAACCTAATTTTACCATTTTAAGCAAAATAAATATCTTTTCCACCAAGAAACACTGCTAACCCTAAATCCCTAATGTCTATATCATTCACACTGACAATGATAAGCATTACACTACATACCATATCATACAGATCTCATTAGTGATTGCATTCAATGCATAGACTATACATCGTATATAGTAACTATCGTTATCTACTGTTCCTCACTGTACCATGGAAGTGACGAGGGAAGCTCCGTAAATCAAGCATGTGGTACCGAACCACGATTTTCCGGCGAGGATCGCGTAGACGTTAGCGATCGAGAGCGGCCACAAGAACACAAGCTCATGCCAGACGAGTCCGACGAGGAAATGCGGCTTCTCCATGAGCAAGTAGTCTCCGAACTCGGCGATGTAACTGGTTTTCAGATCGGTGAGAAACGCCGGGAAGATTGATCTAGGAAGCGCCGTTTGTCCGTCGATTAGCGGCGCGATAACCGCCATTAGAGCGAAGAATAAGAAGAGGATCGCATCGATCAGCTTCCCGAGAGCTCCCATCTTCTTCTTCTTCGTCTTCGTCTTCTCCGATTGATTCGAAATCTCCGAAACCGTCGTTGACTAATATAACTGAAGACATTGTTTTAATTATCGGTTTACTTAACCGAACTAACTAACAAAAAGAAATCTCCGGTTCAATCAAAATCGTATTTATTTCCGGTTTAATAAAGTGGTCGAACATATATTATTTGGTTATATACCGGAGAGAATAGACCGGTTTGATCAAGTGATTGGTTTAATTACAATTGAGATTTTGAAGCAGTGGAGAGAGAGAAGGAAACGTAAAGAAGGATGAGCGAGACGAGACCAGTGCCGAGGAGAGAGAGCCCATGGGGTTTACCGGAAGGTCACCGTGAGCCCAAAGCTCACCGCTGCAACGATCGTGTTGAGGATGTCGTCCAGGTTCGAACCTTTTCCTTATTTTAATGTTTTTATTTTATTTTCGTTGGATCTCTCTTAAAGTTCGTGTTTTTAGGTTGATTAATGATAGGCTTGTAACATCAGATAATCAAATTTAGGGTTTTTTAAGGGTCTGTTACTTAAAAGAGCTACAAAAATTGAATTCCTTTATCCACTGCCTTGAATTTGTTGTGCCATTTATACACAAATGTTGAAGTGCAATTGAAAGAAGCTTAAGTTGTTACTTGGGCTTGGGGAAATGTTATTGCAATGTTCATACATTGGCACTCTTTGTGATCTGTTTATGTTATATAGTATTTAGTAAAATTTTGCAGGCGTTTTTCGAGGGGAACCCGTTTAAGACGGTTCCAGGACCTTTTAAATTATTCTACCGATGCATGCGCTCTAAGCCAGGGTATGTGAAAACTTCTTACTCCTTTACCATCTAAGTGTTTGCTGATAATAGGCTGCAGATTGATACACCAGCTATTGTATTGTTCTCTGCTTTACACTACTTGATAAAGCTAGTTACTCGTCTTTCTGATTCATTAAGTATTAGATAGACCTTCAAGCTGTTTATTCATTCTTAATCGTACTTGTGTAACTAGTTCCTGAGCCGTTATTCTTGTTCTTTTTTTCAGAGAGGAACCAACAGAGCCATTCACATACCTCGACCTGGAACCTCCAAAGAGAGAAGCAAAACTTGAGTAAAGTATCACTCTTTTATATTTTTTTTTTGTTCCTTGGAACTTTTCAACTAAGCATGTAAGCACCAAGCCTGTGCTTTTGAGTTTCTTTTCAACATGTATCAACGATATCCTCTTGTTTTTTTCATAATGCCAATAAAAATTGATACCTGGAGTTCCATTTCAGTCTCATCTTCTGTTGATTATGTTCATCACTTGCAAGTTTCTATCTGAAATATAAACTCTGATGAGGTGAATCAAGATGAGCTTTTGTTACATATCAGAATAAGATATACAATTTTTCTCTGCTTTTTTTTTTGGTTACTTGAACTTTGCTATTACAAAATCTTATGATAATTTTATCTACCCCTAAGTATATGTTAAAACAAATATTAAACTCTCTATCTGTTTTAAGGAATTTCGTTTTGTTGAGAATGTGAACTCCCAGCTCCACTTTGGCTACTCTTGAGTTTCTTGCTACTCTTCTGTTGCAGCATCTCCTTGATCTCTGCTTCCCTCTTATCCACAATCTTCACCAGCTCCTTGAAACTCGGTGCTCGTAAACCTCTCCCTGATCTAGACGGCTCCGTCACTTCACTTGCCCTTTCCTCATCCCCAGTATCTGGTAATAACCTCTGGTACTGCCAGAACACTCTCCAGAAGAAGATAGTGAGTGCTATGAAGCAAGTGATGCCACAGATAAGAAAGAGTCCCCAGAAACTCTTGAGTGAAAGCTGAGAGTTCTCGCTGTTCGAGATCTGCATAGAGCATTCATGCTTGTAGTTAAGCCATTTCCTGTGTATTTTCTCGAGCTCCCCTTCTTCAGACAGCTGCAAGATAGCCGTTGACATGTCTACAGCTAAAGGAGAGTCTCTCTGGAATGCGAACCCAACCCAGCCTGTGCGTGTGAATTCTTGTCCTACTGTACGGAACTTGCAGTTGCTGTTTGTCAGAAGGACTTCTATGTAAGGAAGCTCATCTACAATGGCTGCAACACCACCAGCTTTGGGACCGAGTTGGAGAGCAAGAAGGTAGTGTTCTTCATCTCTTAGTGGAACAATCCTGTGAGGAGATATGTTAAGCTCGTTGATCAGATAGTTCCTAGCGAAAGTACCGTCTTGAACTCCAATTGGTTCGTTGCTCGTTATCAAGCTATCTATTCCTTCAATCCGAGACGTCAGCTGTTGAACGGTTAGGATCGAAGTGAGACTAGCTGTGTAGCTAGAGTTGATGATCAGAACCACGAACAACCATATGATCAACACAAGCCTTCCCAATGAGCTCACAGTGTTCTCCCCTGAAAGATCACAAGTTAAAGTGAGCTTCCACTGTGAATCCACTGATCTTGTTGAGAGAGACTATACTTACTATGAGAGAAGAACATCGTTGAGAAGCTAAACCAGAAGATGGTGATGAGTTGACGCCTAGGAGGGCCTCGGAACTCATGGTTGAAGCGGTGTTCAAGAATCCAGACGATGGCTCCCACAAGTAGAAAGAAGGCTCCAGTGACAGCCCACATCTCTATAGTGAATGGTTTCAGGAATGACCAAGGACTAGACTTAGCCTCCTTAACCGGAGCCACCACCACAAGCCCTGACTCTATAAACGGCTGTGTGAAATCCACAAATCTTGTTCTGTTTGTAGTAATCGTAATATCTCCCACAGCTACATCGAAGTTCTGTAGAAGAAAACAAGACAATTTAAACATCTTCATTGATCAGATTAAGTAATATAGCTACTTACATCTGCAACAACTTCATTGATCAGATTGTTATAAGAAGGATTCTTCTTCCCATCTCCATATAGTATATAGTTCCTTGGAACAGGATAAGGAAGCAACTCTAACGCAGCTTCAAAGACATCAATGCAATAGCCTCTAACACCAGGTGGGTTCTTGTCCTTAGAGACATAATCTTTATAGCTCACACGGTTAGGCACTGCTATTTTAAGAGGCTTTCCGTTATTAGGAAACACCCAACCACGTGGAACCTTAGTCACTTCACCTGGCCATATGATTCCATAGAGACGTTGGTTTGCTGTAGATCTGTTTGGAGGCTTAGAGTACAACGTCTCTGGAGCCACCACTGAGAGACCTGAATGATTAGACCAGTAGCCTACTCTCCTTGGACCTGTGCCTTCTATGTTTAGAACCTCGTAAGCCGGGTTAACCCGGTTTCTCTCTGAATCAAACCGGATAGGCCCGGTGACACCGGTGTGATTCATCCCAAGAATGATATCAAGAAGCTTCTCCCCTTCATTGAATACACTTAGTGCTGATAACTGAATATTACTACTGTTTGTCTTCTGCAGATTCGGATCTTTGGAGAACGTCACCATGTTGTTTCCCTTGAAGAAAACATCGAGGGAACGAGCAATCAACCAAACAGAATCATAAGCATACAATGCATAAGAGTTGAATCCATCTTTTGGTCTGAGACTCTTCCATCTCTCCGTAAACTGTCTCTTCATGCTACTCTCGGTTGTGTAATGTCGAAAAGCAACCACACCTTGCAAGAGATCCATCGTCTCCGCATCCACAGGGGCCATGGAGTCCAGAGTTGTGGGTAACCAGTCCGTTGCAATCCAAACATAACCGTTCCCCATCATTCCCAGAGACTTAGCCACAGAGAAAACGTTTAAGCCAGAGTCAGGATTCACATGGACAACGTAAACTCTAGAAGCCATCAGGTTAACAGACACCAACAAGTCCTTGATGGAGTTAGTATCTGCACCGGGTGTGATAGCAGCTTTGTGAGAGATCCTCGCGCGTTTCTTGGCCAATGCATCGCCAAGAACTGATATCCCGTTGCGACCACACTCATCATCAACAAATATGGCTATGACTTGTCTCCATCCTGAGTAGGATATGAAGTCTGTGATGGCGTTCATTTGGAAGTAATCGTTCTGTGTGGTGCGGAGGAAGTAAGGGTATTGGAGAGAGGAGAGCGTTGGATCGGTTGCTCCGAATGATAAGAGAGGTACGTGGAGCTCGTTAGCTACGTAGGAGATCATGTGAGCTATGCTTGATGATTGTGGACCAATGGCTGCAACCACTTTGTTTTCCATCAGCTGTAAAGCTACACCATAAAAACATAATCATCAGTTTCACACAATAGTTGTGAGCTAAAAAAAAGGGAAGAAGCAGTGTATTATATTATATACCTCCCATGGTGCCAATAAATCCACTGCAGTTAGAGTCTTGAAAGACAATGTTAAGTTTGATACCGTTGAGTACGGTTTGGTCAGCGTTGACATCATCCATTGCTGCTTTAAAAGCTGGTTTAGCTGCTCTTCCGATGAAGGAGTCATAAGTGAACAGAGCTCCAATGTTTACAGAGATTGGCTTCTGCAATAATGGCGGTGAAATAGTAGAAGAAGAAGAGTTTCTTGAGAAATCTTTTTGACCAGCACATTCTTCTAGAAAGACCCATAAGACAGAAACACATAACAACACAATCCTCATTGCTTTCACCATGGAGAAGAATCCAAACTTTTTTAGAAATTTCCAGTAAAAGAAGCACTGATTTTTCTTCCCCGGGCTTATGTAATCATTTGGTTATTTGAAATGACACCTGGAAAATAAACAATTGGTCAGTTCCCAGCATGACTCAAAAATCAAGATTTAACCAAAGACAAGAACTGGTCCAGAAAATCTAATGAAGAAGGAAAACAAACCAAGAAATCAGGACATAGATTCTGTAGAGATTAGTGGATACACGCTTGTGTCTGTATACATACTCATATACTATTATATATAGGAGACCTTTGGATCCTGTGGAGACTGGTGTGCTTACATGTGAAACTAGGACTGAAAAATAAAGATGGTTTGCAAAAAAAGTGCAATTAATAATTCAGTGAACAGAGAATCATATGAGGATGGCAGTCATATGTCAATTAATTAAAAAGAAAAAAAAACTATTCTTCACACAAATCAAATCATTAAAACATAAATGAAACTAATAATTGAGGTGATATTCCAAATTTGATTAAAATAAAAAATCAAGTTGAAGAGCTTAATTTTCTGCAGAACATGGCAGTGGCCAGTGAGTGGTTGGAGAATGAATGATGTAATAGTACATCCATATAAATATCGAAATTTCGATGATTTGTTCTTTATTTTTATAAAACTTAACTAAACTAGTATTGGAAAATATTACATTTCAATTTAAATGGAGACAAAATTCACAAATCCAAGCTCTAGTAACAAAAATTAGCAAACCAAAATTAATGCAACTATAGTAGAGAAGAAGCAACCTTGGAATAAATAGGTGCAACAAGCTTGAATCAGAAATTAATAAAATATTCTGGAGTAAACAAGTGAGTTAGCACTGGAGCACAGAAAAAGAGAGACAAAGAAAAGAAGATGAAGAAGAAGAGCTAACAGAAGAACAGTTACTCAAGCTCAAGCAAAGAATAATCAAAATATTCCTTCTTTCTTTCTTTTTGACAATATATTCTTTGTTTTTTTCTTTCATAATTTATATTTCATATATATGGCTTTTGTTTTTGTTTGTGGTGCCATTTCTGGAGTGGTCAGTATTAGACGTACGCCAAGATGTGGGGTATCCATGCTTTTCTTGTATATTCATACAATCACATTTTTTTTATGAATATTTTCAAATAATTTATGAATTTTGGGATTGTTGTTAATTAATCACATGGCAAAAGCTTTGTAAGTGTGTGAATGTGACAACCTTGTTGCTTGAAGAAGGGAAACTTCTACCTAAATGTTTGCCAATTAATTTCAAGTTAAAACAAGAGTTGAGAGATATTATGAGCCATAGATATAAAGTTATTCTACTACAATGTTTGGGACCAGGAAGTTTTCATATGATAAAAAGGTGCATGAAACACATGGACTCAACTATTCTTTGTACCTATAACAGATTGTTCATACAAGAATATTATAAAGTAGAGCTACATTTGTTATTAGTTGAGACTTAGTATGTTACTATTAACATGCCACTGATCTTTTCGGAATCTTGTAACACAACTTTTTCTATGTTGACACGAAAAAAAATACGGACCAGTTAACTCAATATACAATTCAGTTTTTTCTTCTTTTATTCGATTTTCTCGATTTGTTATTTGTAATTTTTCAGAATGTGGGGGCCCTTATCATCTTCTATGTGTGGGTCTGTTAGATTACAGCCATGTCTTTAGCGTATGTATGAGTATAAAGAACAAAAAAGGATTCCCATTTGATCGTGTTGTTGGGTCTTTAAATCACAATCGGGCCGTAAAACAGACTGTTGGGCTTATCCATTGAGAATGGACTCATATTCGCGATGAATTTATAATGGGCCTTATAATAGCTATATATAATGGGCCTTTTAATAGCTACATATTAATGGGCCGAAAAAGATATACATATGCAAAGGACAAGTAGTGGCTGGCTGGATAAGTCGTTTCGGATAAACACTCTCTTCTCTCCATCCTCCTCCTTCTGGAGCAGAGCTCCTCCGTCGTCAATCCTAGCAATGGCTTCTTCTTCAGTCGTCACTTCTTTTCAACCCAGGTACCACTTACATAGTTAAAACCTTTAAGCCGACTTGGTTGGTGATTTTCGTAAAACTTTAGTTTTTAATTTCGAAAAAAGCAGGATTCTTAGCCATGGAAATTGAAAGTATATAACAATGTATCTCTGTCTTGTTCTTACCTTAAATTGGTTCCAGTTCACTTCCTGTTTGTTTGTTGTCTAGATATCTGGTAAAAGTTTTTAATTTTTCTAGACATGTTTTTTTTGTGTCTGAAAAAAAGATATACTTTCCCTTTGTTTAGGTCATCATTTTTGGGAGACAGAAACGTGTTCAAGGTCTCAACGACGCCGTTTGCTCAAGTGGGTTTCTCCAGGAAGACCATAGAGTGCAAGGAATCAAGGATAGGGAAGCAACCTATCGCTGTACCGTCCAACGTAACCATTGCATTGGAAGGTCAAGACTTGAAAGTCAAGGGTCCATTAGGAGAGCTCGCTTTAACTTACCCACGTGAAGTTGAGCTCGTCAAAGAAGATGCTGGTTTCTTGAGGGTCAAAAAAACAGTCGAAACTAGAAGAGCTAACCAAATGCACGGCCTTTTCAGGTTACCAAAGCTCTCACCTTTATACAAATCGGTTACAAAGTCTTGAACTTTCTGGTAACTCTTTGTAACTTCATGTGTTAGGACGCTTACGGATAACATGGTTGTGGGAGTATCAAAGGGGTTTGAGAAGAAGCTGATACTAGTTGGTGTTGGTTATCGTGCTACCGTGGAAGGGAAGGAGCTGGTTCTGAATCTCGGGTTTTCTCACCCGGTTAAGATGCAGATACCGGATAGTCTCAAGGTGAAGGTGGAAGAGAACACGAGGATCACTGTGAGTGGATATGATAAGAGTGAGATTGGGCAGTTTGCTGCAACGGTGAGGAAGTGGAGGCCTCCAGAGCCGTACAAGGGTAAGGGAGTGAAGTATTCAGATGAGATTGTGAGGAGGAAAGAAGGCAAAGCTGGAAAGAAGAAGTGATCTTTGTTCTTGTTGTTGTGTATTTTACTTTACATGTTGTCTCCTTTCTATGTTTAATGTGTATTTGCTCAAATCTTTGCATGAAAAAAACTAAAATTGTGAAACAATTCTCCATGATTCATTCAGTTTTTTGTAAAACTACTGAGAAAAAAATGCTTAGACCATTTCTATCCCCACTTCATAATTTACTTTATTTTTTAATGGAAAATGGAATAATAAAAAAAAAAAAAAACTCTACTCCATAAATGGAGCAATGCTTTTATTTTTTTTCATCACTCCATTCCTATTCTATTTTTATTAAAATGGAGTAAATTATGGAGTGGAAACGGAGATGCCAAAGTGGGAATTGAATTCATAAGGATTCTTAGAATTTTCAAGTTTGTTTTTTTTTTTTGTAAGAGAATTTTCAAGTTTGTTGTTATTGGTTTATTAATTTTTACATTTTTCATTAAAGTTTAGTGTTATTGGTTTGATGATTTTGCAATTTTATACAAAATCTCTTATTATTCAAAAAGTTTAAATTTTAATGATTTTACAAATATATTAAAGTAAATGTTATTGAGAGTTATATTTCCAACATTTTAACTCACAAAACAAGATTTTGAGAATATTCTGTCTATCCCTAAGATTCTTAAAATCATTGTAATACTTTACTTTCATAGATTTTTACAATATACAAAATTCTCTACAACTTTTCCAAATTTAACAAATCTCTCAATTTCTAGAATCAACAAACTCTATAAAAATATAACTCCCACTAACACTCCCTAAATAAATGATTTGCAAATTAGCTAGCTAAATGGTTTACATATCTGAATTCACAGAACCAAATTGAACTTTGGGCCTATTTTATGTTTTATGGGCCTTGTAATTACCCATTGGGCTTTTTAATGGAATTGGGCCGACAAAAAAATACAGAAAAAAAAGCTGAAAACTTCTCTCGCTGTTCTCTCGCTCATTGTTTGTGAAGCGAACCAGAGAAGAAGAGAATAAGCAACAATGTCAGAGGCTAAAACCAAGTACGATCGTCAACTCAGGTATACACCCACCCTAAACCCTTCTCTCTTTCGTTTATAATCCAATCGCTCTTCGCAAGTAATCGGGGGGTTTTGAATCGATCGTAGGATATGGGGAGAGGT
>JABAYD010052112.1:0-13324 GCA_014822095.1 Diplotaxis tenuifolia
GTCGCATGGAATCCACTCCCAGTAAGCAGAGAACTCTGCGAGACAGTTGACATTGACGATGGCTGGCATGAGTCTCGACTGAAACACATGTGAAAAAGTGTAAACAACGAAGGGTTTTAGAATTCCCGTTCAAAAGAGTTTGAATATAAAAGACAGAAGTTTGGATATTTATTAATTTACTTTTAACGTTAGAAGCTATTAAGAGTTTTAAGAATGAAATACCTTTGCATCGAAAGATCATGTAACTCGTCAGCGATGTAACTCATCATAGAGTTTCATGTTTCTGGCTGCCGAGAGGAAGATCAGCGGCCGAATTTCAAACCGGCAAGTAAAATAGAGAAATTTCGAATACAATTGGAATTATGAGGAGGATTTTAATGAGATGAGGCATTGCCTTTTTATAGTAGAGATCCACCGCTTAAATTAAGGATAAGAACCACTTAATGTTTAATCGTGGTTCCAGTGGATCGAAATAGTTAAGACTTCTTCAATGACAATGAATGAATGCACGTTTTAAAGCCTAAGGGGAGATGAATCGAGAAAAAAATGGCACCATCAGATGTATACGGATTACTGACGACGATTCATTTCTTTGAGATTTTCAGGACTTCATTGTCGTTAAACCTAAACTAAACTCGTTGGAAAATACGAACCCAGAAAAAGATAACTGTCATGTACAAAATCAAAGTCACCTAACATGCCAAGATTTTATTAATTTTGAGCCCAATACGCTACAAATTAATAACTCGTGTAGAAATCTAATAAAAACCCAAACAAAATCCAGTTTATTGTTGCAACAGGAAAACACGTGGCACTGTCTCTTTCTCTTAGTTATGATGTCATATGATGATGTGGGTGGAGGAGAAGAGAGTAGAGCTTTTCTTTATATATAAAGATGTGTTGTTGGCTTAGCTGGAGGGTAGTAAGGACAAATCACAGCAACAAAGTGTCTCGCATGCATGTTGTGTCTCTTTGTGTTATTAGAAAGTGAAAATGTGTCTACAAGTGAAAAAAGAAATCTATGAAAATAAATTTACGTTTTTTTTTAAAAAAAAGGGAAAATTCTTTAAAAATGCACCAACTCAGTTTCCTTTGCTAAAAAACCACATGAACTTTTAAGACTTCCCATTTAATACACAGACTTATTTCGGTTTGCCAATTAATACACAGACTTTTGAATTTCGAAGGTTTTACACCCCGATTTAAACGGTGTTAACTCCATTTAACAGAAATTAAAAACACCGTTAACGGCTTAATTGAACACGTGATTATACCGTCAAAAACACGGTCCCCCTCATAAAATCCCCAAATCGACATAGAACAAACCCTAATTCTTCTTTTCTCCTTTTTACTCAGAAATTTCCAGAACAAACCGAAATGGCTAAGAGTGAAAGCTAGAGTTCAGGTGCAATATCATCCTACCAGAAGAAGTACGACGGTCCTTTATGCCACTGTTCGAGGAGAACCAACAAGGCCAAGGCATGGACAAATGATAATCCGGGTCGTAGGTTTTGGTTGTGTGAATCTCATGGGTTTGTGGTATGGGCTGATAAGGAGGAGCAAAATAGATGGATGAAACAGAGTTTGCTGGAGGCGAGACCTGATAAATCGTCAGAGAGAAGAAATTAAAGGCTTCAAAGAGTCTCTTAGGACAGCTTCTCAAGAAGCCACAATTGGAGATTCAACTGCATTATTGTTGGAAGAAGGGGACAAACTTACAGAGGAGAAAAAAAAACTTGAAATTGCTTTTATAACATCGGCTGCGAAGGAGATTTTTTTTTTTTGATAAAATGTGAATTTAATTACCAAAATTGGAACGGTTACAAACTAACAGCTCGGCGGAGCTAAATGTTATCTAAGGCCCAAAAAAAAGTGGAAAAAAACCCATAAATAACTCAAAAGAAACAAAAGAGAAAACAACTACTCATGTGTGAACCACTGGGAGAGGAGGTTTCTGAAATTGGCGCGGTTGGAGCGTGCCAAGATAGAATCACGAACACTGCGATCAATCCGCTTAAAAACTTCAGTTGGGGAAGGGGTTAAAGAGTTGTGTAGGCGGTCATTCATGGCTTTCCAAATGTAGAAGATCACTGTCTGAACAACTAATATTTTCAGCGTTAAACTAAATTGCCCAGTGCTAGAAGAGATCCAGTTCATCATGTCTGGCCAGTCACAGAAAAGAACTTGTCTCCCAAACCGAAGAAGAACCTTGCTCCAGATGGAAAAGCTAAGGGGGCAGTGGAAGAAGATGTGGTTCCTTGTTTCTCTCTCGGTTCCACATACGCAGCAGAGAGTCGGATTGTTCATACCCCAAGTAGCAGTTCTATCTCTGATGGGAAGTCTGTTTAGATGGGCAACCCAGAATGTGAAAGCATGTTTGGGTATGTATCCTTTGTACCAGACAGTCGTTGACCAGCTTTGGCGCGTCCTTGTAGGACAGAGAACCTCCCAAGTGAGCTTAGAGGAGAACTGAGACGTAAACGAGCCTTCGATGAGCCAGAGATAATGGTCGTCACCCTCATTGGCCGCAGGAACATCAATACTCAGCATAGTATTCCTGAGACCAAACAGGGTAGGATTCCGAGTTCTTGCAGAAGAGAGAATCCAGCCACTAGAGTTGAAGCCATCGACAACCATAACGTTCTATAAGAGGGCCAAACTCGTTCCAATGATCATACCATTAGCTGATTGATGTGCCATTTCCAACAGTATATCACAGGAAGCGTTTAGCAAGAGGTCGCAAGGCTAGGAGGGCCTTCCAAATCCAAGAGTGGTGTGAGACGCTCTCAGCATTCCAGAAATTAGTGTTTTGCAGCCTTGTAGCATGGTTCCAAGCAACCCATAATGAATCTCTCTTGGCAAAGAGCATCCAAATAAGCCGCAAGTTGAGGGTTTTGTTCCAAGTCCAGAAGTTTCTCAATCCAAGCCCTCCTTCATATTTAGGGAGACAAACACCATCCCACGCCACTTTAATACCTCCTTTTTTCGCTATATCACTAGACCAAAGAAATCTGTTGCACATTTGCTCGATAGTTTTGAGACAGCATTTGGGCAGAAAAAAAAGACGAGAGCCAAAAGTTGACAGTGCTGTAAATAACCAAAGAGATCAGCTGCAGCCTTCCAGCAAAAGAGAGGGTTTTGGTGGCCCAGTGATTAAACCGAGAGGCTACCTTGTCAATGAGGGCGGAGTAATCAGATTTCCGAAGCTTCCTATGAAGGAGAGGGAGGCCAAGGTATCGAAAGGGGAAGGTTCCATTTACAAAACCAAAGGCACGGGTTTCCTCTTCTTCAGATTCGTCCAGTCCTACTGTGTAGACTGCAGATTTTTCGGTATTCATTTCAAGACCAGAAAGGCGTTTGAAGGAGGATAGTACTGCATTAACACCTGCCAAGGAGGCGGGTTTACCATCGTAGAAGATCATCAAGTCATCAGCAAACGCCAAACTGGAGATCTGAACATCACTGGCTTTAGGATGGTATCCTATTGTTCCATCTAAGAACTTATTTTCCAGAAATCTGGCCAGCACTTCCATAGTGATCACAAAAAGGGACGGGGAGAGGGGATCCCCTTGTATGAGTCCTTTAGATCCTTTGAAATAGCCGCAAAGAGAGCCATTGAGGTTTATGGAGAAGCTGGTGGTGGAGATACATTGTTTGATCCAATTTACAAACCTCAGAGGGACATCGGCTTCTTCCAACACTTTCACCATGAAGTCCCAATCGATAGAGTCAAAAGCTTTCCTCAAGTCTACTTTTAGAACCCCTCTACTGGATATGTGATGGTGACCAAAACCTTGAACCAGTTCAGTGGCAAGAAGGACGTTTTCCGTAAGCAATCGACCTTGGACAAAAGCAGTCTGAGAAGGAGAGATCCACAACGGTAATATCTTTTCAAGTCTCCTCACCAAGATCTTAGATATCACTTTGTATATCGCGTTGCAACAGGAGATAGGACGAAAGTCTGTGAGTTTATCAACACCATGTCTCTTGGGAATGAGAGTGACTGAAGTATTATTTCATTGACTTAATAACTTTCCCGAGGCGAAGAATTCTTGGACTGCTGCAACCAGGCAAGGACCTACAATGTTCCAAGTCTTCTGAAAAAATTCAGAGGTGTAGCCGTCAGGGCCTGGGGACTTATTGGTGGGTAAGGTGAAGAATTCTGCTTTGATATCAGCCTCCAAGATGTCAGCTTCTAGCTGGTTCTGAATCTCTCCGGTGCACCTGAAGCGAGTTAGGGACCGGAGATCAGCCGTGTCTGCGCTAGATAAAGAGGAGGGGGTACTACCAAAAAGGTCTTTGTAGAAGTCTATGCAATGGTTGCGGAGCTCATCCAGATTTTCGATCTTCCTTCCCGCCTGATCAACAAGGTAGTGGATCTCGTTTATTGACCTCCTTGCAGCCATCATTCTATGGAAGAATGCAGAGTTACAATCTCCACATTTTGAGCCAGGTGACTCTAGACTTTTGGCACATAAATATTTGCTCAGCTAAAGCTAGTTCCGCCCATACTTTGTGAGCCTCTTTCTCTAGCTTTACGGAACTTCATTGCTATCAAAACTATCATCGTCTTTGGAATGTTAAAGAAGTAGTTATGGTTTTGTCTTCTGTTGTCATGTTTTGTAAGGATTTGTGTCTTGATTTGTCATGTTTCTTAAGTATTTGTGTCTGAATTTGTGTCATGGTTTGTCATGTTTCTTAAGTATTTGTGTCTGGATTTGTAAGTTTGGATCGATGTGTGTTGGTTTTTGCTTGTTGTTGTTGCATCCTTTTTATCAATGAAACTTATGTTATGTTCATATACAACAAAAGATAGATCCTAAAAGTCAAGAGGTTGTTCAGAGTTTTAGAAAGGAGATATAAGAAGAGTTTTAGAATTGAGATACAAGAAGAGATAGATCCTAAGAGTCTTCAGAATGTTGTTGAGGAACCTGTTAATTCCTATCATTCATGTCATCAGACGTAGGTCCCCACACATCAAACACACGGCCAGAGTAAGGAGCAATATAGCAACCAGATTCTTTTGAAACAGGAGGTTCATGCCCACGTCCATGACCACGTGCTCTCCCTCGTCCACGGGGACGACCACCACGTCCTCTAACACCTGGAGCATTTGAAGGCTGTGGAGCTGTTGATGGTTGTGGATCAATACAAGGTTGTGTGCTAACAGGATTTGGTGTGGAGTGGCTTTGAGCATTCCTCCTCCTCGTCGATGCATTTTGTATGCTCCAAAGATCATCCTTATTAAGACAAATCACACATATATCACAACCAATTACATACACATCAACAAACAAGAATATATGCAGCTTATCGAGTACTTACTTGAGTCTTTTTTGGACGTCCTCTTTTGCGCTTAGGAACAACAAGAGCAGCTTCTCGAGTACAAGTTCCACAGTTATGACCAGCTTGCTTACAGTTGCTATATATAATGATTCGTCCTTCTCTTGTGATCTTTGTAGGGTTTGTCTTAGACTCATGGGCCTCCTTGATCCTATCATAATTCTTCGGACGCCCTGGCATTCTCCCTTTTTCAAGAATCTGTATAGGATCTTTAAATGTCTTCTCCCACATTCTCTCTCTGTTGACAGGTTTGATGTTGTTTGCATAGGTCTCTTGCCACTTTGATGTAACATAGTATTGATCAACAAAGCTGCAAAGTATAAACGTAAGAGAGTTAGAAAATTTATAATACTAAGTACAAACGAGAGAGAGAGAGAGATTCAGGCGCTCACTCTTCAGGCTCCTTGTTATGCTCATTAATGACATAAATAGCATGTTGGCAAGGTATCCCCGTGATATCTCATCGATTACAAGCACAATGCTTTTGTGGAAGACATACCTCATAGTTACAATTAAACTCAGTGACCTCGTATAAGCTTTCACTACTTTTAATGACTGTGCAGTGGTCACTTGCTTTGCGGTTCTGCTCAAAAATCTCCATGATATTTGGTGGAAATGGAGTTGAACAACCACCTGTTTGTCACGCCTACGAGAGTTACGCTTCATTGCAAGTCTTCTAATCTCCTCAAGCATGTTAATCATGGTAACTTACGAGTTTCCTTAATGGTTTTGTTGAAACTCTCTGAGAAGTTGTTACAAACATCCTCACATCGCGAATGTCCACTAAAAAAAGCTCAACACCATGACTTCGGCTCTGTTTTCAGCAAGTCGTCATGTGATGTTGCATCAAACACTTTCAAAGCGTTCAGATTGTACTGATAATCACCTTTAGTGAAGCTGTATGCGATTTCCCAAAAATAATCTTCATACTCTAATTGTCCATAAATCTTCCTCCAATTTGCAAAAATGTGTCTAGCACAATGGCTATGTTCTGCCTCGGAAAGAAGCTATGCAACAGCATTTATCAAACCATTATGTTTGTCAGATACGATAATGAATCCATACCCTAATCCCAAAACCAAATCCGACTTCAATTTGTCAACAAACCAAGCCCAGGAATCATTATCGTCCACTCTAACTATTGCCCAAGCTATAGAATAAATCATATTATCCACATCACGTCCAACAGCTGCGAGAATCTCACCCTTTAACTCCCATTTCATAAACGTCCCATCAAGTCCTATAATTGGTCGGCAATAACTCTTCCATGTGTTCTTAAGATTCTCAAAACATATGTAGAATCTATCGAAGACAAACTTACCATCTTCACGAGGAATTGTCACAATCTTAGTCGTGGTATTAGCATTTGATTGATGGAGCTCCTTTTCATAATCCCACAGTTTAGCGAATTGCTCCCTTTGTGTTTGTATGACCAAATCTAGAGTCATTCTTCTTTCTTTGGTGCATATCCACTTCGAAACTGAGAGATTGTACCTCATCATTATCTCATCCTTGAGGTCAGTCCACTTAATACCAGGTCTTCTTCTTGCTTCATCTATGTACAACCTTGCAATTGTACTCTGCTTCAACATATTTGCTTTGCTACTCTCCAAATGATTATGTTCATCAACATAAGTCTTCACAATCCACTTCCCCTTTGGCTTCTCAACAGAGCAATAAATCTTCCACTTGCATTTGTCTTTCGTAAAAATGGCTCCCAACTTTGTTTTCTCCCATCTACAAAGCTTCACATCATAATTTGTCTTCAGAATATAGCGCAGTAGCTGGTCTTTGAACTCTTCTCCACTCTTGAATGTTTGCATTAACCACAGATAAGGAGGCTTCTCATTGCTATAACTCGATCTTGCAATGACTTCTTCATGTTGATTGAAGTATTCCCATTCATCATCTGTGTCAACAACAGGAGCCGGATGTTCAGCATCTTTTACTTGTCTCTCAAATTCTTCTTCTTCATCAAAATTGGTTCCATCTCTATCTTCTTCAGTAGCACCATCTCTAACTTTCTCAGTAACACCACCAACACTTCTAATATTCTCTTCACAAATATCTCCAAAAGTGACTGAAATGGAATTTCATCTTCTCCGTCTTCGACAATTTCTTATTCTACTTCATTGTCCTGAGCTTCGTCTCCTTATTGTTCTGAGCTTCATCACCGATGTCTTCTTCACCATCCTATTCTTCACCATGCTCTTCTTCACCTATGTTTTCTTCAACTCTTTCCTCTTCAACACTCTCAACCACAACCTGCTCAATGTAAATATCAACCCCACCAACTTTCACAGTTTCATTACACATATGATTAATAGAAGCATCTGAAGAGAGCTCCGAAATCACCCTCACCAAATCTATAATTTCTTCTGGAAGCTTGTACCACACGTGTTTCACCAACTCAGTTGACCCATTATCCTCACAGAACCCTTCAAGCATTGACCATATCATGTAATCCAAATCAATTACAATATCCTTATTCACAAATCCTCCCGGGTAAAAGAAGTTGTTGTCTTTATGTTCCATGACGCCTCCATAGTGTAGATTAACCTTCATTAACCCTTTTCCACTACAATCAAACCAAAGAATATGAATTAGCTTTCAAATCTAAAGGATCCCGAGACTAAAATCAAGGAAACCCGATTCGATCTTACCTCATCTTCTTCGCCTCTCTCAGAACAGAGTTTCACGAACAAAATTTGCAGACGAAGCGACCTCAAAGCGACATGAAGAAGGAGAACAGAGTTTCGAGATGAAAATAGGAGAATAAATTAGGGTTCTTACTCGATTTGGGGAGAAAATAAAATTAAGGTTTGTTCTATGTCGATTTGGGGATTTTATGAGTCAATCCGAGCTTTTGACGGTTCAATTAAGTCGTTAACGGCATTTTTAATTTCTGTTAAATAGAGTTAATATCGTTTAAACTGGGGTGTAAAACTTTCAAAATTTAAAATTTCATGTATTTATTAGCAAACCTATATAAGTCAGCGTATTAAATGAGAAATCTTAAAAATTCATGTATTTTTTAGTAAAGGAAATTGAATTGGTGTATTTTTAAGGAATTTTCTCTTTAAAAATAGAAAAATCTAGTAAGGCACAGCAGATAAGAGATAAACAAATAACAAGAGATGATACTCCACGACCACAGATGGGAAGGATCGTGTAGCTTGGGGAGAAACTTTGAATGGGAAGTTCACATTTACAACTTCGTATGACTTGATAACAAGAGATGATACTCCACGACCACAGATGGAGAGTTTATTCAAGAGCATGTGGCGAGTGGTAGCTCCGAAGCGAGTTAGAGTTTTTCTCTGGCTAGTAGGTCATACGGCAATCATGACTAATGCAGAGAGATATAGAAGACATCTAAGCGGAACTGATGTCTGCCAAGTATGCAGAGGAGGAGTGGAGACTATTATGCATATCTTAAGAGACTGTCCTGCAATGACAGGGATTTGGACCAGACTTGTGCCTGTTGCAAAGAGAGAAGTCTTCTTTTCTCTACCTCTATTTGAGTGGATATACCAGAATCTATGTGAGAATAGTGCTCCAGGTGGGTTTCCTTGAGCAACGATGTTTGCTCTGGCTAGTTGGTGGGGATGGAAATGGAGGTGTGGTAATGTGTTTGGTGAAAATCGATTATGGAGAGATAGAGTGCAGTTTCTGAAAGACTTGGCTGTTGAAGTGACGAAGGGTAAGAAGGTGGAGACAGAGCATAGAGTTACTGGACAGAAGG
This sequence comes from Diplotaxis tenuifolia, assembly GCA_014822095.1. Lineage (NCBI taxonomy): Eukaryota > Viridiplantae > Streptophyta > Magnoliopsida > Brassicales > Brassicaceae > Diplotaxis > Diplotaxis tenuifolia. The sequence continues at coordinate 9,089 of JABAYD010052112.1, forward strand.
CGGTAGTGATGATAGGATGGAAGCCTCCCCGTGATGGGTGGACGAAGCTTAATACAGATGGAGCATCACATGGCAATCCGGGTCTCGCTACAGCTGGTGGGGTGTTGAGAAATAGTGAGGGCGATTGGTGTGGTGGGTTTGCTTTCAACATAGGGAGATGTTCTGCTATACTGGCGGAACTCTAGGGAGTTTATTATGGACTTGTGATTGCTTGGGAGAAAGGTATAAGAAGACTTGAGGTTGAGGTTGACTCTAAGATGGTGGTGGACTTCCTTACAATTGGAATTGAGGATACTCACCCGCTATCTTTCCTGGTGCGCTTGTGCCATGGCTTTACGACGAGGGACTGGTTAGTCCGTTTTATTCATGTGTTCAGGGAAACTAACCGCTTAGCTGATGGGTTAGCTAACCTTGCTTTTTCACATCAATTTGGTTTGCATACTTTTGATATTGTTCCGTTAGAGATTGATACTTTGATGCGATAGGATGTTGTGGATTCGAGTATAGTTTGAGAATGTTGCTTTAATAAATTGGGAGTCCCTCTCCCATCTTTCTACCAAAAAAAAAAAATAACAAATCAGATGACAACACATCATACAGACAAGACAGTGTATTTAGCAAAAAAAAAGTTTGACATCCTACTGCAAGCCGTCCCACTAATAGAAAATAAAAAAAAAATGAAATATTTTTATAAGAGAAGGAGACACCTTTACGACCTTTGGGAAAAGCTTCCGGGTTTATCCTTTAAATCATCATCTCCATCGTAAATCCTTCTGGAATCGAGAATTTCTAAGAGATAAAAAAAATGAGGCATAATTGCTGCCATCTTTCGTTCGCTTCGACTCTGAAGATCCTCAATTTCGTTCAAGCTTTCTTCGGTGTTTCCATCATAATCTACTCCATATGGATGCTCGATCAATACCACCGTCACGTTCCCGTCGACCCTCCCACATCGAGCTCCGGACTCGATATTTCTAGGGTTTCTGAGCCCTTGAATAGTCCAGCTAGTCTCATGGCGAGCGTCGTTCTAGGGTTTTCTAGTGGTGGTGATCATGGGTTTAACCTCCGTTCCTTGGACCTTCCTGCTCCATGGTACTATAATCAATTTTTCAATTTTAGGGTTTTCCTAGAAAATTTCCATTTTTAGGGTTTTAGCTGAGTTTTAGAAATGGAGTTTTATGAAAAAAAATGTGGGTTTAGTTAGATTGTTCAGCTCAAGCTTTAAATGTTTTGTTTGTGAAAGAGCTTGAGAATATAAACTTTAGCTAGAGTGAATGTTTTGGTTCCTCTTCTTGCAGTGTAATTAAGAATCTTGACTGTGTTTCCTGACTTGTGTTGTTGTTTAATGCAGGTTCATCTACTCTTTTATGGCGGTTGGCGTATTGGTTTGCATTGTTACTATCATTGGTTTCATTGCAGCTGAAGCTATCAATGGCTGTTGCTTGTGTTTCGTATCCTTACTTTATTACATAAACCTTCACTTCACGTCTTTTTCTATTTATGTCTGTTAATATAAAAGATGCAGTTTTACTTGCAATTTGATTTTTATTTCGTTTTTTCCCTTGACGGCTTTCAAAGTACTCTATTCTCAAAACTCTGCTCATCCTACTTGAAGCTGCTCTTATTGCTTTCATCGCTATAGATCGTCACTGGGAAAAGGTGACATCGATTTATATATTTGAATATTGTTTCTTGTGTTCTTGACTTTTTTTTTACAATAATTGTTTTTGATATTGTATCTATGTGTTGTGTAGGATATTCCGTATGATCCAACTGGAGAACTCAGTAATCTTCGGGCTTTCATTGAGGAGAACATAGATATATGCAAATGGGTCGGGGTTGCTGTGGTAGTAGTCCAGGTAAGTTCACTCTTTAGCATTTCATACATATTGCACAAAGAAAAAAACACGAATCTTTTCTTGTGTGTTTTTCCAATTGTGAACGCTCTACTCCTGCTTTTTCAGCTGCTGTCACTGTTACTAGCCATGGTTCTCAGAGCTATGGTTTCACCTAAGAGTTCCGAGCTTGACGACGAGGAAGACTATGAGAACCCGAGGAGTAAAGCTCGGGACCCACTTCTTGGTTCTCAGGCAAACCAAGCCTCTGCTGGGCCAAGCAAGATTGAAAACTGGAGCTCTCGAATGAGAGAAAAGGTTAAGCATTTGATCACTTTTTCACACTACTTTTACATATCAGATCAGGTTTGTGAATCTGTTGCTGATAAAAAAACACGGTTTCTTTGGCAGTATGGACTGAGCCAGAGTCAGGCAGTGAACCCGAAAGGCTGATGAAGCTAAATAAACATGATTCTGAAACCGCATGTGTCAATATGGTCTGTGTGAAGCTCTCTTTCTCTGTGTTTTGCTCTCTGTAGATTTCTCTGAGTGTGCATTAAAACTTGACTCGAAAACAGTGTGTTATTGTGTGCCACACCAACCACATAAGCATCTCTATTTGTGTGTTTGCCTGTAGAATCCTCTATAGAATTATCATTTCCACTAATCTTTTGTTGGTTGCAAATCCATTTAAAATAATAAGAATAATCAAAATGCAAACTAACATTGAATCGGGCATCCGAAGAGGATGTAAATGTATATAGCTGGTTAGACTACTTCATGAACTATAGCATTTATATGTTTCATGAATGCTAAACACTTGCATAATATAGTAAATTTTATGAATGCATATATATACACAATGTTTCATTGAGTAAGATCAAAGACTGCCTCCTCAACAAGCTCTTGCAACAACATCTCTTCAATTTCAATCCCCAAGTTGTTCACTTCCACTTGCAGATTATGACTCCACATTTTTCCAACCACCTCTTCTCTCACCAAACTTTCTCCTTCCAAGTTGTTCGAGTCCTGAACCATCCACTCCTTAAACTCTGTCCAAACATGTTCAACTATGTTGAATCCAGAGGTCAAGCCAGTGCGTGCTCCTGTTGATGTTGTCTCCGTTATGATGGAATTGACGCAGTCAAATACAAGCTTGCGGTTTGATCGCTGGTTCCTGCGTTTGATGGGTTCCTTATTGGCAAACTTGTCTCTTAATGATGGGTCCAAAGGGCTGTCGGGTGAGTGCCAACGGGTCATAGGCGAGTCACTGCCGCTGAAACCAGATGCTTTTAAGAGCGTTTTGATGAAGTAATACCAGTCTTCATCTTCCTTGATTCCATTTCCCGGTTTGGTTATGTCTGTGTACGACTCATCTTCCCATGAGAAAACACGAGCGATTGATCCTATTGGAGGTGATTTGTCGATCAGACTAGATTTCAGAGACATTTCTTCTCCTCCTGTGACTGTGAGAAGTGACAATAGCAAAGTGTTATAATTTAGATATAATCATGCAGACAGCTAACAGCAGACAGAAAGAGAGAAAGAGAGCTAACCTTGACTGGTCCATGGCTTTGTTGACCCATAACATTCTGGATTTCCCAGATGCTCGTCTTCGAAAGGCTGCTGTAAAACCGAAACTGGACTCGGCTGGTCCTGGTTTTCATTCAGCATAGTCACTTCTCCCTGCAACACAAACCAATGTTAGATTAATTGATTAACAACAAGAACGGTTTCTTTCAGATCTTTACTAAACACACAACCAGTTTCAGACTGTTACTTACCTCAGGTGCAAAAACATTTCGACGTTGTAATGCAACAGTGGGCTTAGGCAGTTGAGACAGTGGATCAGTCTTCTGCTTGGTTGATTTCTTATTCCTGAAGAAGAACAAGCTTGGAACTTTCCATGATGACTTTAAGCTTCTTGACTCGGTAAGCTCTTGGCGAGCTTGTGCTTTTGAAGTTCCTGAACCAGACGTCCCACCATTGAGTCTAAACTCAGGGACTGATTTCGACCTTTCAAGGATATTCAGAGGAGAATCGCTTGGAGACATCATTGCCCATCTTTCAGAAAGACGTTTCTTTGCCTCTCTGTAGACAGATGACTCTGGAGAAAACGAGAGTCGTCTGAATGAAGAGGAGGGGAAAGAAGTCTCATTTCTATTCTCATAGTCCCATGAGTGCCTAGTGGAGGGTGACATGATCTCAGAGTTTCCTGCGTTTAACGAACCATCATCACCCATATAGCCATTGGACAAGACAGAGTAAGAAGAAGAAGACGAAACAGTGGTCTCGTTCCTGCAGTGGCCTCTGAAAGTTTCTCGTATGTGGCGTGTAATTTCCATTGCCACTTGTCTAGTCTCAGCATCATCTTCAGCCTCATCAAAAAAGGATGAAGAAG
>JABAYD010052159.1:0-13629 GCA_014822095.1 Diplotaxis tenuifolia
TTCTACTACTCTTTTGACTGTTTATGCATTCAGATATTAACAATGGAAACAGAGGGAAAGAAAGTAGAAGCAGGGTAAGGGTGAGAACTGAATCAATCTTCGTCTCAGTTATGTATGTACATTCCTTCTCTAGCTGCAGTTTTCATTGGAAGCTGAAGAATCTCCAATCTCAAGCTTGACAAAGCATTACTGAAATTGTAAAGAAATAAAAAGGGCATTTTCTTGTACTAAGTGGATATGCTGTTATTTCATCTTCTTCCTCAGCTCGCACACGGCTAATCTTTTTGCCTCTTCTATATCTTGTGGCCTAATACGTTTTGGAATTGTGTTGTTCAAAGTTATGTCTCATCAGTGGATCCTCGGAAACTACATAGTAACCCAATACACATCTTTGTAGCAGCCGAAGAAACTCTCCCCTGAAACATACACCAAAAAGCCAAGTATACATGAGGTAACATACAAAGAAGTACTTGATGATGAAAGAATAGAGTGTCACCTGAATGGAGCAATCCCTATGGATTAACCCCCCATATTCATGCAGTGACTGCATATTAGGTGAATAAGTTTTGTAAAAACTCGATGTGAATTTCCTGACGAAAAATATGTAAATTTCCTGCAGAAATCGCATTTATTCATTTAGTGCCGTATTTTTGGCTAATCTTAACGAAAAACTACTATATATATGCACATAGTATTGCAAAAAATGAGTTCATGTAATGTATCACATTATTACAAACAAATCATCTGAGCCGTGACAGCTTCTTGACACAACTCGCCACGAAACCGGCTTTGAATTAATCATGAATCATATAATGTAAGCATTAATAATACTATTCCCAAACCTCATTGTCGCTTTTCTCAGTATACAACTTTCCTCCTCTTTCTTTCTTTTACTTTTGACTTGTTCATATTTCATTCCACTCGTTTTTCAGAAATCTCTTATATATATATATGTTGTCGCTTGTAAAATCTTAGACTGGTTTTTAGCTGTGCAAGGGTACTCATAATCCCAAATTCAAATTTTAAGCATTGTTGTGAGTAAAATGACATGGAACAATTATTGTGGTAAAGTTACAAAAAAAAACCATTGTTGTGGTATGTATGATTTGATGTATATATATTTTCTTTAATTAGAGTCTTTTCGTTAGAACAAAATCCATTAAAAAGAGTTTTAAGAAATTGAATATTGCCTCAATTCATAAATTGGTGTGGTGCAATTATATTCGGTTGTTATACATGTGCCATTGACTAATATTAAATGAAACAGATACAATTAACGGTAACGCCTAAAACTTAAATCCGTTGTCTTCTCCCAAGTCCATCAAATCATTCTCAATCATCATATAAAAGTCTTAGTAATGTATACAAATAGTTAGTTTAAAATAAATATGTTAAAGCCAACTGGTTTTAAAGAAGTAAAACCCGTTCCTAGTACTTACTATCAATCATATGATTTAAAATAAATCTTTCTTTCTATTGACCTAAACATTTCTTTCAAAATCGAAACCGGCAGAGAAAAACTGGAAGTGATATAGATTAAGATGAAACTGCCACCTTATCGACCATGTAATTAATTATAATTCTACTATCATCGACTTAGCTGTATCAAATTTTCAGCATATCTTCTAAAGTATATAAATATATAAACTTACAACATGGCACAGGAATGTTCACTAAGTCGCTCGCACGCCTTGGCAAAACACTTAGTTCTCTCCATATTATGCCTTTGACTTTCACATGTATTCGGCACACATAAGAGATATATTAATTTTATAAAATTTGAATTGTTCTCTCGTCGGTTGAGTTTTTAGTATATATACCTTATGGTTGATCTCAAATGTCTTGCAATAATCCCTTCCACTAGAAGAAAAACTTCTTTATCTACAAGAATGATGAAGTTTTCTTCTATTCTTGTGCTTTTCTTTGTTTTCCCGATCGCATTTGCTCAACTAAGAGTAGGGTTTTATAGCCAGTCATGTCCTCAAGCCGAGACCATCGTACGCAACCTTGTGCGCCAACGGTTTGGTGCTGACCCAACCGTCACCGCTGCTTTGCTCCGTATGCATTTCCACGACTGTTTCATTCTATGTTATTCTTAGTTTAAATAATCTTATGAGTTGCGTGGAAGCAACAACATATTTGTGTATACAATGAAAATTTTAAAGAAAATTATCATAAAATTTTACGGGGGTTTATTGATTCTAAAAGTAGCTTAACTCTGGGCACAGTATTTTTTTTTTAAGATTAGAAAACCTTTTTTAAATAAATAAGTTTTTCTAAAAAAAAAGAATATCGGATTTTTGATATTTTATAAATGCGGGTCTTGTAATTTATTTATTGACACAATATATATGCACAAACCTTAAAACGGAAATTTACCTAACTAGAGTTCGATTCTTTAAGTTTTTCTTTTCAAGTTTAATGTGCGTTTGTTCACAACAAATTCATTTTATGACTAATTTATTTTAATATTTTTGTTCATTCTTCATAGGGTTGCGACGCTTCCATTCTCATTGACGCACCCAACTCAGAGAAAGCGGCTGGACCCAACGGTAGCGTAAGAGAATTTGCCCTGATCGACCAAATCAAGGCTCAGCTCGAGGCCGCATGTCCCTCCACGGTCTCATGCGCTGACATCATCACACTAGCGACACGTGACTCCGTGGCCTTAGCCGGAGGCCCGAGCTACAGCATTGCCACGGGAAGGCGCGATGGTTTGGTCTCAAGAGATATTGACGTCGCCCTTCCGGGTCCAACAATCTCTGTTGCCGGAGCCGTTGGTTTGTTCACGAACAAAAGGATGAACGTCTTCGACGCTGTGGCTCTTATTGGTGCACATACCGTTGGTAAGGGAAACTGTGGTCTATTCAGTGACAGGATCACGAATTTCCAAGGAACCGGACGACCTGACCCGACCATGGACCCAGCTTTGGTTACCAGGTAACTTTTTAAACCAGCTCAGTTCAATCATTTACCCACCATAACTAAGTTGAGTGTATTGAAAATAAATTAATTAGGATTGAATTTATTGAAAATATAAAGAAATTACATAAGAAGGAAAATAATTCCAACAATGAGAAGTTTTTTAAAAAAAAAAATTTTATCCTGGTATATAGCAGTTTAATTGTTGAAAATGTTAATTTTATAACTTCTGAAATCTTCAAAATGTACCTGTTTAATTATTTTTATTTTTAACATATGACATTTTCTAATTAATATATATAAATTTATTCAATTGCAAGACATATTTTTCATGTAAGTTCGGAAACTAAATTTTCCATGAAAAGTTAAGCAAATTGGTTTTGCATGTTTTTCTTTGATAAATTAATTTGGCATGTTTCCCTGAAAGGTAACTTAAGCGAATTAGTTTTGCATGCAAACAAAATTTATTATTTTAACTCATAGAAATACTAATCAGTATATGTTCTTGTTCTTGTAATGTAGTTTAAGGAACCAGTGTGCGAACAGCGCGACAGCTTCACTAGACCAGTCGACTCCACTAAGGTTCGACAACCAATTCTTCAAGCTGCTCCGTAAAAGGAGAGGAGTGTTCCAGGTTGACTCGCGGCTCGCGTCAGACCGACTCACTCGTGGTGTTGTGTCTCGATATGCAAGCAACAATGCGTTCTTCAAACGTCAGTTTGCTAGAGCAATGATAAAGATGGGAGCCGTTGATGTGCTTACCGGTAGTGCTGGTCAAATCAGGAGAAACTGCAGGAGATTCAACTAATGAGTTTGATGAATTACTACCAAGTGCGGAGATCATTATAATATTTGAAACATCTTGTTTCAAATCATATTTATCTTTCTAAACCATTTTTTTTTGTTTTGTTTGGGGTTTTCTGCTTAAATTAAATAAGGGTTTCCGTGGATTGGATTTATGGTTTTAATTCACGAAAAACATAACCATATGCTGGTCTAATTATGGAGGTTGTATCTTATTCTCATACGATTATTTTGTGGTATTGACAATATTGGTCAAGTATCTTTGTCTTGATTAATCATATATAAACTTTTTCAATATTTGGTATATTTGTTTTGCAATGCAATTACAGTAAAATGATAAGAACATGAAAGACTCGATGATTTAGAGATTCCATACAAAGTAATCAGAGAAGTTTGTGGTCATCATTTTATTTTCCAATGCAAAGTGACCAGAGATATTTGCGGTCTATCATCCTCAATTCAGGTGCACATCTGCACCATACTTCTTTGCGCGATAACATATCATCCATTTTGTCATCGCATAATTCTGAAACCCCTTAGGCCTTAATTGTTCTCTTCCATTGGTTGATGATTTTGAAGTATGTGAAATGACATTTTATTTTTAAATCGAATATGGTCAGTTCCTGATGCCATAAATAAAGCTATAGAGGATGTGAACTTATGGAAAGATGATATGCAGCGGGAGAATTAAGAAATATGGGCTTTGTAATGATATTACTTAGTAAAGCAGCATAGCTTTTGGTTACCTCCCCCTCCCTCTTACCCTAGCTAACTTCTTCGAAATCTTAAATGTTTTTTTTTTGCTGAAATTCGATTAAAATGTTAAACAAACATTCCTAGAATTAACCGGGTAAAACAGAAGAAACTAAACCATTTTCTTTATCGCACAATTAGTTCTCTTGTCATGAACCCTAACTCTTCATCATACAATTAATCAAGAAGCTCCAACCCCAAGAAAATCAAAGAAGTATAAGCCACTCTTCATTTTCATCTCCACCTTCCTTTCCCTGACGGTGATAGTGTGATGATTTTGATGGTCCATTTTTTTACCATACATGCCATTTACTTCTGTTCTCTGAACACACTGGCCATCTTTACCTGCAAGATTATAATAATTTCCTTAGCCACCACGTGATTTTTTTTTGTTGTATTAAAATAGTAACGTGACATTGTACTACAGTTCCTCATATTATTATACCTATATGTACTATTACGATGTAAAACACTGTTTCTGTCTCTCTTGTCATTCAAGTTTGTTAATTATTGCTATTTATATGAAAACTATCGGAAGTGGTCACCTCGTCGTGCGTCGGTTGTATGCAAAATTTTTAATGTGCTTTGAACATCTAAAAAACATATTAGCAAAGTTTCAATACTTTTCATATCTCAAGAATGTCATTAGATAATTTTTTTTAGAAAGAGACAAAGTAATAACGTAATAAAAATAAGTAATAAATTAGCTAGCGAACAAATACATAAATTGTTACCTGATGCAAGGGTGCTATCGTCGTGCAAGAAGCGTGGCTGGTGAGTCGAACAAGGTGGAGTGAGAGAGAGCTCCGTTGTACAAGTAGAGACAGCTGAACCATCGTCATCGTCTGCTTCGTTGACCAAAGTACCCTCCGCGACCCTACCGAAGAACCCGCCATGATTATAGCGGTACGAGGACGAGACTGTCATTTCTGCGTTTCCTGACGGTGCATGAAGAGGCTGTTGACTTTCTCGTTGACTTGCTCTAGTCCGTCGAGCCATGACGACGTGCCAATGGTTCTTGACGGAGTTATCGGTCCGACCCGGGAAGAGACGTGAGATCAAAGACCACTTGTTGCCGTAGGATCGATGAGCAGTTAAAAGCCTAGACTCTTCTTCCTCGGTGAAGGCTTTTTTGTTAATCCTTGGGTCTAATTGGTTAAACCATCTCAGTCTACAACTCTTGCCTGAATTCAAATACGCAAAATTACCCTTTAACATTTAATTAGAGCATCACAATCGTGTTACCCGTTGGAGTCCTTAGAAATAGAAATAGTGTTTTTTATTTTTAATTACTTTTTTTTTATTTTTTAAAAAAATAAACTAATCGCGGATCGTCATGTGTAAGGATTCACTAAGAAAAAAATTCTTACGCAAGAATTTTTCGGATAGAATCTTTAATTTTTGACAGGATCCATGGATTATTTAATTATTTTTTCTTAAAAATTTCTTCTTAAGGACCTTGTTGCAAATGGTCTTAGTTAACTAGATTTTGATCCGCACGGATTTAACTTAATTTGTGAAAGCATAATATACTCATAAATCATCGGTTATTACATTGTTTCACAAATTGTGATTGTATTGAATGTAATAGGACTGAAGTTTGATTTTGCGTTCAGTTTTGGTTCGGTTCTTTATGTTCTTAGTTTTTTTAGTTTTAGAGATATAAGATCTGTTCGGTTATCTATGTAGATTGATTTACATCCGATTCGATTCTTTTGGTTCGAGCTGGGTTTGGTAACAATTATAATAATCGAATATGCGATAAATTTTTGGTTTCAATATGATAACGGTTTGGTTACGATTTTTAGGGTTAATTTTAGATTAATCGTGGTAAAACTGATTTTGGGAGATGTTAGGTGTTTCGGATAAATATCCAGTTACAAAAACAAAATTTTAATATTTTAGTTATAACTATTCAAACATTTTGTGTCTTTATGATAATTTAAATAATGTAAAATACTTTAGACAAAAGATATTTGAGTATTAAATGATTTGAAATGTAAATTGTTATTATCTTAAAAACTGGTATTATTTTTAATTAAGTCAACAATAAATAAAATTGGATATAATTTTTATATAAAATATAAACTAAAAACAAAAAATTAGACCAGATGATCAAAGTGGACCATAACATAAAATAAATTAAACAAAATTCTAATTCTATTTTAATAATGTTTAAAAGTCCAATTCTATTAAACTTATAGTCAAACAACATTAAACTTTTTATTACTATTGTTTAAGTTTTTAAAAAAATCTAATGGGTACTACAATTTTAATAAGATAGATGTCAAATATGTAACGTTGTTAGTAGTCACTAACAAAACTTCAGTATCATTAGTTTTGGAGAAAATATTCTTTTGTAAAAAAACAGGACTTTTTATTCAGTTTTTTTAAAGTTAATTAATTTTATCCAATTAAAAATATAGATAAATACTTGTATTTACGGAATCTTGAGGGAAAGTGAAAGTAATAATAAGAAGATAAATAAAAGTAAATAAAATGTACCTGATCTACCAAGAAAGTGGTGAGCAATCAAGTTCCAGTTTTGGGGACCAAACTGAGCAACAAGCTCCTTGAGTTTAGCATCTTCTGTTGGTCTCCAGTGTCCTCTTGAACATAATTTTGTGTTCCTTCTATTTTTGCCCCTACTTTTCAAACTATTTTCGTTTTCACCCTTCTCCAAGACTGAGTCTGATTTGTTGTGAAGATGGTTTCTAGCGAGACAGAAGTTAGTGTGCGAGTTTGGTGGAGATCCGAAGTTGTCTGCTTCTTCAAATCTTCTTAAGAGCTTGATGGTTTTGTTACTTGTTAGGACTTTCTCAATTAGTTTTGGATTCATTTTTTCTTTCTTTCTGGGGTTAGGGATTAAAGGAAAGAAACCAAGAATAGGAGGATAGAAAGAGTGAGAGCACATGAATGGCTTTCCACTGTTTATATAGTGGAAGAGGAAATATAGGTTCTCTATTTTTTTATTGAATTTGACTGACATTTATTACAAGTTAAAAATATACGATTTTATCTAGATAAGAATATTTTAACAACTAATGTTACGCTGTTATTCTTAAAGTACTTGAGACAAATAAACTGATAACTGGTTTATTCACACATCAAAAGGTGTAGAGAAAAAATCATCACATATTATACTTTAACAAAATATTGTATTTACTATCATCTTTATGGACCTTCATATATAATTGACGTACAATTTATCATTTAAACTGTACTTTTAGTCGTTGATGATCTTGAAAAACTTCGATCGCAGAAAGCATCATAGTGTGGAAATTTTCTCATAAATATATTTAGGAGCTACTTAAACGAAAATTTCGAGTAATATGATGCTTTTAGTTGTTGATCAAAATAAAATAAAACGATACTTTTAGTTTAGTTTTTTTTGAACACTCACACACACACTCTCCACACGTGCAAAAGTAAGGCTTTGGAAAAGTCGGTGGGTACGTGTGGTGTTGTTGCATGCACAACGAGAACCGCTCGTGCATGTTGAGAGTTCGATGACCATAGGCCCCACCCCTACAGACTCAACAGTCTCGGAAACTCCAAAAACATTTTTGAACCGCTCGTGTAGCTCTACGGTAGATACACATACATATATTGCACGTGTGCAACGTACTAACGTCTGTGTGTGAGTTAATTTGGGGGAAAACAACATAATCAATACTCATAGCTTTCGGCACATAAAATTAAAAGAAACAATTAATTTTACATATTTTTCATATAAAAACACAATTACTTATACACCTCAACCAATAGAAAAAATTCTTTAAAGTAACACTTATTTTGTAACGGAAGAGAAGGAGTATTTGTCTATTTTCTGACACAAAGCAAAAAAGAGATCTTAAAGGGCGTGAAAATTTGCTTGCTTTTCTCACGTTTTCTGTTCTCCATAACGTATATAAATGTGTGTGTATATATCTTCGCATGTTTGAAAGAATTCGTTATATATTAGAATGAATGGTCACACATTTGAAATTTTGAATTAATGTAAACGTGTTTTTATGCGTCACATCATGCATGACTCTATTCTTGATATGACGACATATATAAACAATAATTTAATTATCTTTAGAGAAAATCATTTAGTTGTAGTAAATTATAACTATGGAAGCAAATAAACATATTACAAATACGTCTGAAAGATTAAAATAGAGCGGGGAAATGTAACTGAAACCCAACATGGAATTAAATTCAACAAAAAAAAAAACAAAGACTAAAGTGGCATAGTACAAAGAAATGTTATAAACTAAATAAAAGTATACAAAATATTATTTGTAGTGTCTTGTTTTTGTTTTATGTGAGTTTCGGTTATGGGAACGGTTTCGCTAATTTTGAAATCTTTCTGCTGACACCAAAACAAAATGAAAGTCTTGTATCAACCTGGACATCATGAACTTGTACACGCGAGCGGATCGTGTTCCTACCTAACATGTGTCACGTATTTCTGTTTCCAGTTCAAAGAAAGATCCTTGAACCGTTATGGACCAGTTCACTTTTTATCTTGAATAATACTTATTTAATTACATTTTACAAACAAGAAAAAATCGACCATGGCATAACGTTGTACTATGAAAGTTTTGGAATTGTATTTTGAAAACTAATTGGTGTTAGTCAGTTGTGATCGTTGTATATGCTACCTAAACTATTATGAATTTATTTTTTGCAACTACGAGACCACATACCATTTGACTAGTTTTTATCTTAGTAGGTCTAACCAATCTTTTTACAGAACCATAATAAAACAAAAGGTGGTGAGAGATAGGGGATAATTCGAAACTCCAAATAATAAAATAAAAGTTTGGGTAATCATGAGAAATTACACTAGTTACACTCACTTAGATAAAGTTTCTTGATTAATAATAAAGGGGTCACTTTAACTAATTTGAGGAATTTAAGGCTTTATCTCATGAGGTAATGACATAAAGTGTCTCTATATATAAGATAACTATAAATAATGTCAAAGTTGTTAGCCGATCTATTGCACTTGTGGCATAGAACTAACATTTTACATCAAAGTGAATAGTAATTAGAATTTAACTCGCACCCGTGCAGATGTTTAATTTAATTTGTGTTCAACATAAATATATATATATATATAAATCATTGATTTTCTTATATTTTGTAACTTATATATAAAGTATAATATATTATTTTAAAATATAAAAGTTTAATATTATATTAAAATTTTTATAATTTAATATAGTTTGATGTATTGTATTATTCATATATTAACATGTTGTTTTCTGTTAATTTATTTTAAAATAAAATATATACTAATTGAATTCTCAAAATTTGATGTAATTTTTTGTATTATATGAATTTTCATTAATTTTATAATATTTTTAAAAATTTCATATTTCGCTAAATTAAATAAGATTATATTATATTTCAAAATTATTTTATATAATATATACTATATATTTCAGTTCGTTCTTTTGATTTCACCATATTAACAAAACCCTTATAATTAATTAATTAAAATTGATTTTAAATGCAATGACAAAATTTATAAATAAAAAATATAAAAAGAAAATATTTTATTTATTATAAATGTAATGGTTAAATATATAAATAAAATAATATATTTAATATGTTATTTATGTTTTTAAATAATTTTCATTTATTTTATTATTTTTATTTTCAAACAGTGCCAAAAAATACTTTATTTTTAATAACATAGATTCGTTTATGATAATTTAATACATTTTGGTGGAATTAATGAGGTTATATCTTACATTAATTGTCCATGCGCACCAATATTTAAAATTCCACATGGATCCAGGGAAAAAAAAGTTTAACTAAATCAATATAAATAGTTTAATGGTTGCGAAAGTATTAATCAAAATAATATTAGTCAAAAGTTGACGGCAGTGATCGGCAGCTAATCCACACCACAATGATTCCCAAGCAATAATAGAATTACTCTCTCCGTTTTACCACCACTGAATCATTGATGTCTTGTAAGTTATAAAGTATCATTTTAAATCAAAGTATCAAAAACAAAGTATCATTTTAAAGAGGTATATCTTTGATATTATGTTACAGGTTCAAAACCTACAAATAATTAGTATATAGCCGTTGGATTTTAAATACATGATTTCACCTTTATTTATCGTGGTTGTAAACAAACAGTAAGCAATATGCTACAAAAAGTAGTAACAACTTGGTGGTTAGAGGAAAAACGTGCGACAATTCATAAATCTGTCGATTTTGAATCAGATTTTACTAAGAATTATGTTGCTACTCTTCAACCAGACGAAAATGTGATTATATTTAGTCGGAGTCAGACAAGTCATCAGTAATATAAGATTAGTTGGATTTAGGCAAATAATTCTGCTTTTTTTTTCTAAATGAGTATGTCACAGATACCTTCATTTAAAATGTGATGCTGTTAAATAATTTAAATGTAAAAATAATGTCTCTTAACTCTATATTCCATATTTTGATTGTGTTATAGCTGTTATGTGATTAATTGTAAGATTTCGTAAATAAAGAAATTTATTAATTTTAAAAATTTACAATTTGCTTATTTATTTCTAGAAGTGAAAGAATGAGAAAGAGGAGTGTGAGTATCGAGGAAGCTTGAGTCACAAAGAAATAGAAGATATTTCTTCTTTGTTTGTTCTGATTTTGAGAATTAAGGGGTTAATCTTAGGTGGCTATTTGTTTTGTTACTACTGTTTCTGCCAATAAAATCTCCGGTGACTTTAGTTCAAAAATTTCTGATTCTAGAGAGTTCTTCGGTATGATCGCCGAAGAGTTTGTCTGTGAAAAAATAGTCGCATGAGAATCAAAGATTTTCAAACTAAAGTCGTTGGAGATTTTGTTGGCAGATCAAAATCTAACTCAATGCAAGAACAGTAGTAAGAAAATAAATAGCCACCTGAAATTAATCCCATAATTTTCAGAATCAGAACAAACAAAGAAATATCTTCCATTTATTTTTTACTTAAGCTTCCTCGAGACCCACCCACGGTCCTCTTTCTCCTCCTTACACATTTAGAAATAAATGAGCATTGTAAAATTTTTAAATAAATAATTTTTTTAATTTCTGAAATCTTGCAATTAACCACATACCAGTTATAGCACAATCAAAATATGAAATATAGAGTTAAGAGAAAGGAAGGTATCAAAGATGCAATTTGCATTAGAAGCTGAGACTGCATCTGCAGTAGTTTGATTTTAATTCTTGCTCTTCATAAAAAACTTCAAACAATTTTATAACAAACTCGTAAATATAATACGTAAAAATTCTCTAACATCGACAAATTGGGTGAATATATGATAGAATTCTCTAACATTGTGAATATACTACATATGATCAAGACTTTACACATAATTTTTATTTTGTCTAGGGTCAACGTTTAAACAATACTCTTGACAACTTTACAATAATTTTTATTTTGCCCAGGGTCAACATTTAAAAAATACTCTTGACGTGCATATAAGAAAATAATTTCTCTGCAGGTCACAAAATCGTTCCTCTTCGATATAGGAAAAAAATAAAGCCATAGCATTAAACGTTTATGTTTTAATTTGTTTAGTTAGTTAATAACAAAGAAGCTTATAATATATTAGTCAAGTTATAATATATTGATCAATGACAATTTTTGTAATTAGTCTAGTTAATAAAGGGTTTTTCAATATAAGATGTGAGAGAGCTTGTGGAATCGCCACGTAAGAAATGACATACTTGTAATAAACACATGAAGTGAAGATTTATTTTTAAATGTGCTCCTCAAATAATAAGAAAGGGATTAGTTGGATTTAGTATGCCACAGATACCTTCATTTAAAATGTGATGCTGTTAAATAATTTAAATGTAAAAATAATTTGTCTTAACTCTATTTTCCATATTTTGATTGTGTTACAGCTGGTATGTGATTAATTGCAAGATTTTGGAAATAAAAAAATTAATGTATTTTAAAAATTTACAATACTCATTTATTTGTAGAAGTGAAAGGAAGAGAAAAAGGAGTGTGAGTCTCGAGAAAGCTTGAGGTACAAAGAAATGGAAGATATTGTTTGTTCTGATTCTGGGAATTATGTGGTTAATCTTAGGTGGTTTCTTGTTTTGTTACTACTGTCCCTGCCAACAAAATCTTCGGCGACTTTAGTTTGGAAATCTCTGACTCCAGAAAGTTCGTCGGTATGATCGGTGGAGAGTCTGTCAGTACAAAAAATAGTCATAGGAAAATCAGAGATTTCCAAACTAAAGTCGCTGGAGATTTTGTTGGCAGGTCAAAATCTAGCCCAATGCAAGAACAATAGTAACAAAATAAGTAGCCACATGAGATTAATCCCATAATTTCCAGAAAACAAACAAAGAAATAATATCTTTGATTTCTTTCCGACTTAAGCTTCCCGGAGACCCACAATCCTCTTTCTCCTCCTTTCATTTTTAGAAATAAACGAGTATTGTAAAAATTTTAAATATTTTTTTTTATTTCTGAAATTTTATAATTAATCACATACCAGGTGTAACACAATCAAAATATGAAATATAAAGTTAAGAGAAAGGAAGGTATCAAAGATGCAATCCGCATTAGAGGCTGAGACTGAAGCGCTTAGATGGGCTATTCAAGTTCGTGCAGGATTTGTGTATAAACATGTAGCTTTTGAAACAGATTCCTGGTGTTGCAAAGACTGATCAGTGGAGAGGAAGCTATGTGGCCGGGGATGAAGCTTCTAATGCAGGAAATATGTATTTTGTTGGATGAGAACCAAGGGTTCACGGTGGTGTATTATCCATAAAATGGAAATGAAGTAGCATATATGAAACTTCAACGTCTGCGTCGTTTGTCCCTAATATTTTCTTTTGCAATTGTGGTTGAAATCTTATGTGGAGACTAATAAGTCTATTGTATGAACTCTGTTAGTTAATGATAACTTTGTTGTTGAGCCCAAAAAAAATTGTGATGCTGTTCAGTCTAAAGTGCTCCTCAGAAGTAAGATGACCGTAATCAAAAATCTTCACAAATGATAAGAGATTAACAAGCCCCAAATTACACAAACATCATCTGGGCTTACTTCAAAATTATATTATCCTATATAAGCCCAAATAGGCCCACAATAGAAAAAAAAAGTATAATCAACTGATTTTTTTTTCTATCTTCTTCCGCCGAGCCGTCACCGTCG